>CAWUFW010022371.1:0-97201 GCA_963921515.1 Calotriton arnoldi | reverse complement strand
CCCATCATGCTATTGCCTCCACCCCCTTCCCAGCATGCCCATGCTTCCTTCCTTTGACTCTGCTTCCTGTGGGGTGGGCTGGCTGTGCTGACAGGATGGCTGGGAGTGTTGTCCTGGCAGTTGTTTGGCTAAGAGTCCCAAGAGTGTCCCTGTGCTTCACACAACATAACCCAGGGTGGTGGTGCTTTGTGGGATCTTGTGTTAGGATGGAGGGCATTGCATTCTACCAGGTGGGTACTGTGGAGTTTGTGTTGGGGGGGTGAGGGAGGTGCTGGTGACTATAGTCAGTGCTGCAAGTCCCCCTTCCCACCCAGCCAGCCAGATATCCCACCATGGAACGTGCTTGCATTGCAGGGAGTGTAAGTTGTCTCTCAGGATGTCAGTCAGTGGTGTCCTGCTGTTTGTTGGTGCACAGTTGCCAGCAGGGCCTTGTGCTCCCACAGCAGTAGCCAGTGTCAGCCATCTTGTGAGTCCTTCTCCACTCCCTGTGATGTGAGCATGGTTCAGGAGTGGTGTTGATGGGCCAGTTGTGAGGGTGAGCAATGTCTGTGACTACGACTCCCATCATGCTATTGCCTCCACCCCCTTCCCAGCATGCCCATGCTTCCTTCCTTTTGACTCTGCTTCCCTGTGGGGTGGGCTGGCTGTGCTGACAGGATGGCTGGGAGTGTTGTCCTGGCAGTTGTTTGGCTAAGAGTCCCAAGAGTGTCCCTGTGCTTCACACAACATAACCCAGGGTGGTGGTGCTTTGTGGGATCTTGTGTTAGGATGGAGGGCATTGCATTCTACCAGGTGGGTACTGTGGAGTTTGTGTTGGGGGTGTGGAGGAGGTGCTGGTGACTATGGTCAGTGCTGCAAGTCCCCCTTCCCACCCAGCCAGCCAGATATCCCACCATGGAACGTGCTTGCATTGCAGGGAGTGTAAGTTGTCTCTCAGGATGTCAGTCAGTGGTGTCCTGCTGTTTGTTGGTGCACAGTTGGCAGCAGGGCCTTGTGCTCCCCACAGCAGTAGCCAGTGTCAGCCATCTTGTGAGTCCTTCTCCACTCCCTGTGATGTGAGCATGGTTCATGGTGGTGTTGATGGGACAGTTGTGGGGGGGCAATATGTGTGACTGCGACTCCCATGATGCTATTGGCTACACTGACTTGGCCAGCATACACAGAATTCCTTCCTTTGAGTGGTCTTCACTGTGTGTTGGTGTTGTTGTGGTGGCTACATGTGTGGATGTGTTTGTTAGTTCTATTTGTGCCACTGCCTAGCTGTAGTTGTGGTTGTGTTTGTACATGTGTTGGCACAGTTGGATGTGACTTTTTGATGGCATGTGTTGTGTTTATCTGACTGACATACACATTTTGGGATGATTCTGTTCTAGTTGCTGTGTAATTGCTATGAGTGCATGGTTTGACTCTCCCTTGACAGTGATGTGTGTGTTTGTGGCAGTATATTGTGTACATTTGTTGTGTACTCACCCAGGCTCTGGGATGTCCTCTAGTCCATATACGCTCACTGGCGGAAGGATGGCCCGCACCTTCTCCTCCCAGGGCCTGAGGTATATTGGCTTGGCAGGAGGGCCACTGCCCGGTGTGTTGGCTGTTGATGTAGTCTTTCTTCAGCAGTGTCCGTACCCTCCTGCGCACGTCATACCACCTGTTCTGGATGTCGGTCTTTGTGCGCCGACATGGTGATTGGGCGTTCACCCTGTTGATGATCCTCTCCCACATCTTGGTTTTCTGCGACATGGGGGTCTGTTGGACCAGAGTGCCAAACAGCTGTGGCTCCACCCTGAGGATCTCGTCTACCATGACTTCCAATTCACTATCTAGGAACTTGGGATTCTTCTTGGGGGGCATGGTGATGGGGTGGTGATGGTGGGTGATGTGTGTGTTGGTGTGCAGGTGAGGGTGTGTGGGTGTGTGTTGTGCTGGGTGTATGTGAGGTAGGTATTTGTTGGTGTGCTGATGGTGTGTGGCTTGTGTGAGGGATGAGCTGTGGGTGTGTGGTTGCTTTCTCTTGGGTGCTGGCAGTGGAATGGCATTTGCAAAGGCTCATGGTAGTGATTTGTGTCCTTTATATAGGTGGAGTTGTGGGTGTGTCTTTGTTCTCTGTCCCCACCCCCAGTATTTATTGGCTTGGTAATTGCTTGTTTGGCCTTTTTTGGTTGATTTTTCCTTTGTGCTGTTTGTGTATGTTGGAAACGTTCTTGTGACCAGTCGGACCCTGCATTGGTCTCGTACGGTGTTCTCCGTTTCGTTCACGCTGTGTTTGTGCAGTTTTCTATGCTGCGTACGCGTCGGTCGCGGTGTATTGTGTTGCTTCGGCTCGGTTTTGTATGCGTGTCGGTCGTGCGGCTTGTCCTCCGTCCGACTAAAGTGTCTGTTTAGTTATTTACTAGGAAAGCCTTTAAAAGAAAAAAATTAAATCACTCAGTTTTTTAATCTGATGTCATTCTGCCTTAATTCTTTTCAGCCCGACTGTCAGTGCTTTTTATGTGAGGCATGTGTGGGTAACATGTGACTTTCCTAATGACATCAAATTCCAATGGCCATAGTGGACCAGCAATGTACTGCTAATGTACCACTATTTAATTTTATACAAGTGTTTGCACAGAGCATTGTTTGCAATTTGTCTTTTTGTTTTTTTCTTGATATAGCTACTCCTGCTAGTCCACCCCTACCACTGACACGGCAGCAGATAGCGTCCCGGCTGTGGCTATAGAGGCTTGAGACACTATCCAGACAGAATACCGCCAGCTGGAGGCCCTGGAGGAAGAGGCAGAAGCATCTGCCTCAGCCTTGGGCCCTCGTTCCTCTAGCTAGAGGCAGCCTCCAGCCTCCCGGCAAATACATCACTGCTGCCGCCAGCTGTCAGGGGCCCTGCCACTGCTGCCTCCCCCCACTCGGACCGCCAATTCCAACGCCACATCTGGCAGTGGATGGACCAATTTGAAAGCAGGATGGCCTGGATGGAGCAGAGCCTTGATCGCCTCCAGACCTGCATAGATGACGTCCTCTTTTAGCCCTTTTTTAATTTTTCGTTTTGGTAGGAGGGACTTTTGTTGTGGGTGGAGAGGGTGGAAATTGGGAAGGGATTTGGGACGAGGAGTTTGGACTTTGTTGGACAGTTTCCTTTGGACATTGGACAGTGGTTGGGGATGGTGCAATTTGTTTGGGGAGAAGGGTGGACTTGTTGTGGGTGGAGAGGGTGCTTTTTTTGTCGGTAAAAAGTAAAGGGAAAAATTGTTTTGTCATACTTTATGCCTGAAGTCGTTTTTTGTGTTTTATGTTGCACTGCTGCCTTTTAGCGCAGCCTGTTTTTTAAAATTTGCTTATCAAATTGTATACTGGTTAGTTATAGTTAGTTATATACCCTTGTCTTACTACTCTCTGTATGTATCTTGACAATTTGGGGGTATGCTGCCATGACCTATATTGCCTACACCAACCTAGATAAACAATTACTTATCTGCAGTAGAAGTTAGTCACTTACTAACTAAACTAGTTCACTTGACTCCATAGTTCTCTTACCTGAATAGATGAAGCGATGGTTGCTATCTCTCTCAATCTTCCAAAACCTTAGTTATTGCAGAGTTTCCCAATGCGCTGTTCTTAATGATGGTGCTAATGGTAGCAGGCTATCACATTAACAGGGAAGGCATCACAAGCAAGGTCCCACTCCCACCTAGGTGAGCTCCAACTGTAGGAGGAATCAAAAGGATTATCCATCACATGCAACTAAATTGAAAGAAAAACACAGGGTTAGTGGGTTATATTTATATCATAGCTTTACAAAGGTTGAGGTCAGACTACTACCACCATGACACAACAAAGAATACCCAATAATATAACAACAAAATAGCAATAGTAACTTCTTCTGAGCAATGGGGAGCTAGTATTCAATTTAAACTAAAGTTACAAAATCCTTGAGTCAGAAAAAGTGGACTTAAAGTCTATAGTGGACGAGGTTAAGCGTTTACACAACACAAGGCCTGAATGATGATGCTGACAAATGATGTTCTTCTATATCTAAATTATGGATCACTTTTATGCGTGGGTGGGTAAATGGGGCCAGTGTGGGCTATTGCCCAAGCAACAGCAGATCTTGCAGTGTGTTGGTGTCATTTTCACCACATCCGCCCCACCAAGTGTGTGATCCATTTATGGTGTAAATTAAGCCACACCTCAATAAATCACACAGCCCGGGGGAAGAGGTTTAAGGGTTTGATGAATGGATGGGAAATGGGATTTGGGGAAAGGTGTGACAAAGACAAACACTACACAATGACAATATTCATCTGGGCAATGAGCAGCACAGCACCATCAATCTGTTGTGGAAGGAAATGAAGGAATGAGTATGACTTAGTTCAGTTAAATGCATTGCAAACAAGTCCTTCAGCCCCAGAGGCCCAATTTATTCGAATATATTGTCTCTTTCCTGTAGGTGATGGGGGCACAACAACCAAGCGCACTGGTGAGCAATTCAAAGTCTTATTTTGCAAATCACGAAGTCCTATATAAATGACGCTTCACTCTCCCAGGTCCCGCCGCCAAAGACCCAGTCCTCAAAAATTAATTCTACAAATGGAAAGGAGCGTCAATGTATCTGCTATGGTATCCAATCAATTATTGTTGTTTTTCGAGAATCAAATCCATAGGCAAACTTGTTTCATGTGTGTTTTCTATTTATTCATTCAAAGGTAAATCATAGCTCCAAAATATAACAGTATCCAATCGTCAGCCAAATATAACAATATCCAATCGTCAGCATACGGGTTTCGTCCTCACTTGGACGTCATCAGGGCTGGAAAAAAGGATAAGTACACAAATCAATATAAATCCCTATGTATTTTTAGAAAATCAATAATTCAATCACATTCCCCAAAATTAAAATCATCATATCAATTTCATTCTTCAACAGCCCCTTCGTGTCTGCCTATTTACAATCTAATTTCCATATATTATCCCCATAAAGAAAGTTCCAATAATAGTTTTTTGGATGGAAAACATCATATAGTATCAGCACCCTCCTTATTGCTACCACATCAATCCTCATCAATTTCTCTCATGTACTATATACACTGTTATTGCCATGCATCATGAAATTATATTTAAACTTCTGGCAAAAATTAATCATACATAAATCTCTAAAATTCTTATTCGTCATTAACTCCCCAACAGCCATAATGTTTGCTAAATTTCTTTAGTCGCTTTTGGAACATACCTCCAATGTATCTCCTAAGCGTTTATCCTTACAATTCTTCAGCTCTTCATTAGCTCAACCCATACAAGTGGAAAAGATTGTCCTGAACATAAAAATATATATATGTATACTTAAAACCAATTTATAAAGCCCTATTCGCTTGGGGAAATTATTTTGATAAATCTCATTTTTATATTTAACTTTTTACATACCCCCAAGCAGAGACATAATGAGAAAAGGGAATCCTGTACCTTTTTCTAATATATTATCCAATTATGTAACAAGAGAACACAAAATACTTGTTGTTCTCATGATTATTAGGCAAAGCTCCCCCATATCTCCTCCTGGTTCTCACCTCTTGCCAGGATAATCTTTTCCACTTGTATGGGTTGAGCTAATGAAGAGCTGTAGAATTGTAAGGATAAACTCTTAGGAGATACATTGGAGGTATGTTCCAAAAGGCGACTAAAGAAATTTAGCAGACAGTATGGCTGTTGGGGAGTTAATGACGAATAAGAATTTTAGAGATTTATGTATGATTAATTTTTGCCAGAAGTTTAAATATAATTTCATGGTGCATGGCAATAACAGTGTATATAGTACATGAGAGAAATTGATGAGGATTGATGTGGTAGCAATAAGGAGGGTGCTGATACCACATGATGTTTTCCATCCAAAAAACCATTAATGGAACTTTCTTTATGGGAATAATATATGGAAATTAGATTGTAAATAGGCAGACACGAAGGGGCTGTTGAAGAATGAAATTGATATGGTGTTTTTAATTTTGGGGAATGTGATTGAATTATGGATTTTCTAAAAATACATAGGGATTTATATTGATTTGTGTACTTATCCTTTTTTCCAGCCCTGATGATGTCCAAGTGAGGTCGAAACGCGTAGGCTGACGATTGGATATTGTTATATTTGGCTGACGATTGGATACTGTTATATTTTGGAGCTATGATTTTCCTTTGAATGAATAAATGGAAAACACACATGAAACAAGTTTGCCTATTGATTTGATTCTCGAAAAACAAAAATTGATTGGATACCATAGCGGATACATTGACACTCCTTTCCATTTGCAGAATTCACTTATTCGAATATATCTTAATGTTCTGCCATCTAGATTTGGAAAATACAAGTCATGGAGGAGTGAAGTGAACCCACACAGTTCTAAAAAATGAATCTTAAAAGAAAAATGATACTGTATTGCAAATTGGGTGTTGCATCTGCATTCTTCTAGGATTGTCTGTAAATCTTTGGTGGCTGGCTGAAGCGGTCCAGTAAGGTAAGCAGAAGTGTTATGGATTTCAAAAAGACAGCCAGCAGTGGTGTTTCTGGACGGCACCAGTCAAATATCCCAATCTTATAGTTCTCTCACGCCCAATCCTGGAGTTCTGACTGCCCACAAAACTCAATCCTTGGTAAATGCTTTCACACTATAAGGAGGACAACCTAATTTCCTTGTTCACATTGAACTTTCCAATTCGAATTGCATGTATCTGTAATCACTCTTTTGTTTTCAATTACTTTTCATATCTTGTTTTTCAATCGACCGGATAGGACTAGGACACACACGCCGAAAGGCTGCTCGAAAGGAGCCCAGACATTTAAACGGGAAAATAATGGAAAGGAAGAATTTTGAGAAGGAGGATAAATCAAATTGCCCTGATGAAGCCCCAATAAGCTATGAAACGCGTTGGATGGGCCTGTTTTAAGTGTGATGGAAATGGATACTTAATAAAAAGAACTTTATGGAAAAAGACACCAACGTCTCGAAATTAATTGAAAAATTAAATATGGAAAGTAATTGAAAACAAAAGAGTGATTACAGATACATGCAATTTGAATTGGAAAGTTCAATGTGAACAAGGAAATGAGGTTGCCCTCCTAATCTTTTTTTTTTTTTTTTTTGTCCTCATTTTGCCAACGCTCATACTGAGTCTCCTCCTCTCTCCCTACATTCCGTATGAAAACCGTCTGAGAGGAAATGGAGTACTCTCTAAGAGAAATGCTGTTTCTAGTCCCATCTCCACTTCTACCTGTACGGCCCTTAGAGATGCCAGAACCGCCAGCACTATTAGGCTTAATCATTGGACCCGCTTGTCCTTTCTCTCCATCCCAACATTAAGGTCCAGATCTTGTCTCTACTTTCTGAATCACAAGCCATATCTGATTCACTAGCTGATATAACACTCTTTAAACATTCAGCAAAGGTCGGTGAATTTTCAGATTTCCACTTAATACATATTTCGCGTCTTGCCAATATTACTACATAGAAGGTAAACATACAACCCACCTCCTTCTTCATCCCTTCTTCTTGCGTAAGCCCAAAAATATTAGATGTGGGCTTACCTTCATCTTTTTTCCCCGGACATCTCCTAGAAAATTACATATGTCCAACCAATATTACGTAATCTTTGGGCATTCTAAAAACATATGCAAGTCATCAGCTTCTTCATGCTTGCATCTTGGACAGCAATATTGATTACCAGTAACCTTCGACAACTTCCACGGGGACCAATAAACTCTGTGGACAGTAAACAGATGATTTCGTTTTAGCGAGGCAGGTTTTACAACTACTCGTAACATATCGAAAGAATCCGTCCACAGAGTCTTGGCTTCCTCCTCTCTAAATGTTTCACCCCATAGGTTTCTAATGTCCATACTAAACGTATCCTCTGCTTCCACGAAGGACCAATACCAAAAGGAAATTTCCTTTTTCCAATCATCTGTTCTTGCAAGCTGATCTAACTTCGAATCTTCCTCCTCGTGCGTCCATTTTTGAGTTTCCCACCAGGAGCCTAATTGATAATATTTGAACCTTGTCAATTTCCCCCTGGTCAGGTTACTAAGTGTTTCCCAGCTCACTAACCTGTTATCCTTCATTAGATCTGCCCAGTGAAATATACCCCCTGCTTTTAATGGTTGGCTCAATTTATCTTTCAGGCATTCAGGGGTACCTGGAGATTCCCAAATAGGTGCCCGTGCAGAATAATATGTGAATCGCAGTTTTTTCCGGACATACATCCATGTTTTCAATGCAGTATTTAAAACTTTTAATCTGACCTTTTAAAGAACTTCAGGTCTCCATACTTAAAAAGGAAATAGTGCTGGCCCTGGCTAACCTCCCCGAGCATTGCGGAAAATAATAAGCCCAACGATGACCTATCGGGCTTATTTGCCAACATACGAAAAAATTTTAAAATGGAAGGCATAACAATAGGCAAGCAAATCGGGTAATGCTAATCCTCCTACTCCAAGTTTTCCTCTCAACTTCCTCCATGCGATCCTGGGTCCCCTTGACGCCCATATGAAACTCCCAATTTTTCCCTGTACTTTAGCTATATCCTCTTTCCTAAAAGTTAGGGGAATGGAATTAAAAAGAAAGGTAGCCTTCGGAAGTATAACCATTTTTATAAGATTTACCCTGCCGTAAATGGTTAATGGTAGATTCGCCCATTTTAACAATAAACTTGATATCTCTTGACTCACTTTCTTCCAATTCACCCTTGTGATATCCTCTAACTTTTGTGTGATTATCACACCCAAATATCTCATTTGGGTTTTGATCCCTAAAACATTTGTTCTCTGATTCCATTGCATGATCTCAGTTTTATCTGTGTTAATCCTATACCCAGAAAGTGAGCCAAATTCTTCAGCCCTTCTCATCAAAATGGGTATCGCCTCCTGGGGATTTGTAGTATATACAATCAGATCATCAGCATATAATCCTAGTTTTACTTCGAACCCATTAAAATTAATAGGAAGGATCTCAATATCTGCCCTGATTGAGTTAGCGAAAGGCTCTATATATAGGTTAAATAGAAGCGGAGACAGGGGACAGCCTTGCCTTGTCCCTCTAGTTATACTGATCCAATTTGTTAAGTCTCCATTAATCAACACTTTAGCCCTGGGATTTTGATACAGATTTTTTACTGCCTCCACCATATTTTTGGGGAAATTAAAACAGATTAAGACCTCCCACAAATATTGCCAATTCACTTGATCGAATGCTTTGGCAGCATCTACTGCCACTACCGTCAGGGAATTTTTTTTCTTCTACCATATCCACTACCCCTATCATCTGGAAGGTTAGCTCATTAAGTTGCCTCCCAGGGATAAAACCTCTCTGATCCGGATGTACAACCCCTTTTATCACCTTAGACACTCTCAATGCCATAATTCCGGAATAGATCTTATAATCCGCATTTATAAGGGATATAGGTCTATACGAATCAATCTTTAGCGGATCTTTATTGGGTTTTAATATTAAAGTAATGGTAGCTTCAGACCAAGTGGTGGGGATACTCTCTCCCCTACAATATAGCCTATTACACATGGAAGTTAGAGCGGGTACTATATATTCTAATATGCAAAGATATACTTCCACCGTAAGGCCATCTGGCCCTGCTGCTTTTCCCCTCGCCATCCTTCTACACTGCATACTGACCTCCTCTTCTGTTAGCTCTCTTTCCAAATATCTCCTTTGCTCTTCATCCAGCTGTGGGAGCCTAGTCTGTCCTAACCAATTCTCAATCCTTTCTTGATTAGGAAATACAGTCTCCTTATATAGCTCCTAATCTTGAGAAAGCATTTACCAAGGATTTTATGGAGGTTTCTCCTTTTGTTCAGGAGAAGAGAAGGCCTGCAGATTGTAAAGCACGAATGATATTGTAGAGTCAAGGAGAAGGACAGAAGGTAAGCTTAATGAGGAGTATACCAAGAAGACTTAGTGGCAGAGCAAGGGCATTGTCTGTTGCAATCATTAATTTTATGACTCATGTGCGATATGCCAGGCTGATCAATCTCACAACTGCATAATGTGATGATGTGACATTACATGTCTGTCTACAGTTACTTACAATGACAGGCCCCCTACCCGACAACATAATAGAGAAGTTTAAAATTTGAGACAGCACACACACGCAGCAGCATTCCATTTACCAAGTTAATGTACCTCTCACCAGTTCACAGAGCTGAGTAGGCCTCTTAGAGTCATCATCATGTTGGTTTCCCTGAAGTTGATAACTTCCTTCTTCTGTTTTTTGTTCAGGTAGACCTGCCCTTAGTCCTTCCATCATCCTCCTGACTCAGAGTAACTAATCTGTCCAACTCCGTTCCGACTCCTGACCGAAATGAGAGAGATCAAGCTGTTGTGCACTGCTGTTGATGAACAAGAAGAGAAACATTGAGTAATTTTTTGTGTAGATTTGTGTTTGTTAACTAAACGGACTGGTCTGGTCTTTGAAGAGTGTGAACCAGAAAGTAAAAGAGTGGACCCGGAAAGCAAATCACGCTAAGTGTCAAAGGAAATGGGCCAATCACCTTCAAGAAAAATGATCACCCATGAGAGCACAAGCATTGCAAATCATCACAATCAATCTTACAACTTATTGTTGAACACCCTCCCTCACTGTCTGCCAGCACATGAATCATCACTCACAATCACTCATATGTCACTCATTGGTGCAAGAGTTACCTGTTCCATTCCAAGCACGGAGGTTCACAATTGTTGATCCTCTTTGATGCACGTAACCCACATTGTCCAGTCTTATAAATCAAATGTTCTGGGGCAGTCCTGCTAGGGGATTAAAAAAAGGATAGGCACAGGTTAGAGGCAGGCATTGTCTCTCCAATGTCCTAGAAGGAAATGGGGGTAAGGCTTCTTTACTGCACACTGGTTCAACTCCAATCCGGTCAAACATGTGCCTAAAATGGTGGGGCTACATAAGTCAGTCAGACACAAACAAACAAAATATATAATGTTCCCCTATCTAAATCATTTTTTTTTTGGCAACGCATTTCACCAATAGAAAGTTCTATGGTGGCCCATGCATACTCAGCCAAGGAAGTAGAGTTTATCCTCAAACCCAGGAGATTCACCCAAAAGTTGGTCAGCTGATACACTACTATGACCTGAGTCTAGCCAATCACCCTCATCCTCTACCTGTGTTATTTCAGGTATGGAGTAATTTGCTGGTATAAAGTGCTGGTTCATTTCGATAATGGTCAATCTCTCCATGTTTTGAGGCAAGAGACTGCTCCTTCTCACTGTGACAACTGTGCCAGATGCACTGAACACACGCTCAGCAGACACACTGGGTCACCGGACAAGCCAGATACTTTATTGCCAGCCTGCTGAGCACTGGCCATTGACGCCTCTTACCATAACAATACACCAATGTGTTTTGATCCAGATAGACCTCTGTTAGGTCATCCAGATAGTCCTGGACCAACCTCTGAATGGTCATTGGTCCTGCAACTTGCTCAACCTCTTTTGCCTTTGCCTCTGAATGGGACTTAAGACCTGCCACCTGAAATCAAGTCATTGCAGAGGTTAGGACTGATGCTGCTGTGGTTGTGGTTGTTGCCGGTGTTCTTGTTGTTAGTGTTGGCTGCTGTGAGCCAACAGCACTGCCCTCTATGGAAGTTGAAGGCTGCACCCCAGAATTTCTCTCAGGAGTGGGCCTCTAATTTCCAGTCCTTCTTCTTCCAGGTCGCTGGCTTTCTCAGCAATCCACATCTTGTATTGTGAAACATCTTTTTCTGAAAAAGGAATTAAAGTGGCCAGTAATTGTTATTACTGTGGATCAAGAGCTGTAGCACACATACTGTTTGGATGACACAATTTCTCTTTGCAGCTTTGTATTATCAGCCAAGCGAAGGATTAAGCTCTTCACCAACTCATGTGCATCTTTCTCTTCATCCACACCTGCGTACATTTCAGACACCTTCTTTAGCTGGTCCTGTAGCAGATACAACAACGGGATAGCTTGGCTCACCGTACTGTCCTCCTTGCTGACTTCCCGTGTAAAAACCTCAAAAGGAAGCTGGATGTCTGTCAGGCATTTGACTAGGCACCATTTGTCTATCTCAAAGATCATGTCTTTCCCAGTTGTACCCCCTCTTGGCATGATATAATTATTGATTTGTCTGTACTGCTCAAATATACATTGCATCATGTTATAGGTAGAGTTCCAATGTGTTGGCACCTCCTGCATGAGGGCTTTAACTGGCACTCTATTATCCTGGTGTATGATCGCAACTGCTTTCGGGCTTTAAAAGAATGGCTGAAATGAGTGCAGATTCTTCTGCATGATGGACATTAAGTTGCTGACTCAGTCTTCTTTTTTGAGAAAGTCCTGTACAACGATGTTGATGAAGTGCACCTAATACAGGACCCTGAAATAGCCACCATCTGCCATGGCCTTGACTACATTGCTACCATTGTTTGTGGCAACAACTCCAATGTTAAGCCCTCTGGGTTGCAGCCATTCAAACACATTACTGTTAAAGTCTTCCAAGATGTTTGCAGCTGTATGGGATTTCTCCATGGCGAACATGGCTATTGTTGCATTCCTCCGAGCACCATTAAAGATTTCATAAGCATCACAACCTGAAGCTATCATTTCTCTAACCCCCACAAAAGAGATTCACTTTATAATGATAGATATGTAATCAGTCGCTTGGCAACTGGTCCACATGTCTGTCGTAAGGTGGATAGTGTGAACAGCACTCTGCTGCAAAGTTTATCCAACAAATTCCAGCACACCGTGATCATGTGCTAGAACAGAAACTCTGGCAAAATAGGTCCAGCTGAGAACCTTCCATATCGGGCATTTGGCCACCAAAAATTCTACAAAATCCACTCCTTCCACAAAAGAAAAAAGGAGGAGGTCCAGCGCTAACATTTTAGCCAGCTTGATGTTGTACAAATGTGCCGTTGGGTGGTTGCGTTCATACTACTCCTCCTGCCTAAACATGGAAGAAATAGTAGCCTGGAATTTTTTCTTTCCTGGTGCATTGACGCAGGCAACTTCTGGAGAGAAGAAGGTGGTAAACTCAAAGTGCTTCTCGGGGCAGCCACTGTATGCTGTTGCCGTGGTGCCTCCCTCTAATTCTGAGTCTTGTGCAATTTTGACGTTACTGATGTGGGCAATAAAAGTGCACTGCTGGGGACAGAGCTGCTTTGTGCAAAGATGTCACCCACTTCTTCCTCATTACTGTCACCTTCCGCCATGATAGGAGCAGATTCCCTGCTCTCATCACCTTCACCAACACCACCTGCAGCAATTTTTTTAAGGTGCGCCTCCCAGCAGATTGTGTGATGTTTTTCCATATGGGTTGTTTGGCCTCCAGTACCATAGTCGGTACCAGGCTTACCTCGTTGAACACTCCCATGGCAAATGGAGCATTTGGCAATGTTTTCCTCCTGCTTGCTAACCACAAAGATGCCCCAAACTGGGGAGGTCAATGTTCTTGTTGGGCCACTGGTGCCACTGCCAAAGCCAGAAGAAGGAGAGGTAGGTGGGCATGTCGACAATTGACTCTCTGCACTGCATACTTCTACTGAGGTAGTTGTGGATGCAGGTCGCAAGGGTCTTACAAATATGGGCACTGTCCGTGGTGGTGGTATCAGTGCCACATCCCTGGGAGCAGGTTGAGGAGGGGTAATGTCGGTCTTTTCTGGGGCTGGGGTAATGTCCATGATGATGACTAGCTTGTCATCCTCCTCTTCTTCATCCATTAGTCTAAGGCTTGGGCCGACGTCCCAGTGGTGGGAAGCTGCTTCTTCTCACTGTCCAATTTCTTGGCAGCACCTTTCTTTGGGACCATCTTGAAGCTGTCAGATGGCAATGGTACTGAGCTGCACAAGCGGAAGAGATTGGAGGACTGACGTCACATTTTGTGTGGTCACATGTACAGACCTTCTGTCTGGCAGGGGAAACAACCTTTACAACGCAAATTTTACAACGCATGCTTTTACCCCACATGCCGTTACAACGCAAATGGCTTGCTGTAGGGGGTATAAGGTGCTGGATTTAACTCCAACACCTTCCCTACTGTTGCACAGACTGGGGTTGGAATAGTAAATTATACTATTCCAAACTCCAGCGCACCCCCGACAGCAAGTCGGGGTAAAAAATTGCGTTGTAACGGCATGCGGGGTAAAAGCATGCGTTGTAACGTCATACAACCATCTGGCAGTACTGTCGGTGATGTCTCTTCTCTTGTGCACCTAAAAGCAAACAAGCAAGAGAAGCATTTGTGAAACTTGCCATTGTTGCAGTTTGAATTAGTACACACAAAGACAATATATTTTAGTGTGGGTACTTAAGTTATAAAATGTAAATCCGTATTTGTAAAGCGCGAACTACTCACCCTTACGGGTCTCAAGGTGCTGGGGTCCGTCGTGGAAATTAAGTGAGCTATTGCCCAGAGTCACATGGTGCTGAGCTGAGCTGCCGCCAGAGCCGGGGATCGAACCGTGAGCCCTGTGCTCCGAAGTCAGCTGCCCTGGCCGCTGCACCACACCTCTCCAAATAAATAATGAACAACAATACAGTGTATCCGTTCCAAAGTTAAACCACACCAACATATCATACTATTTCATCTACAATCAGGAAGGATAACAACAACATAGAGACGTAACTGTTTGCTTTATGTGTATCATCTATGCAGACACATGTGGCACTCAGGGAGGTGCAGGTGAAAATTGAATAATCCTTAGAAAATGAACTCTGTTGTGCGGCTGTGCGCCTATGGCCTATGGCAGGCAGGGGGTTAATGGATGTTGAAAAAATGTTTTTAAAATGATTTAAAAAAAAAAAACCTAAAACAAATGAAAATAATTAGAAAAAAAAAATGACAAAAGAAAACATATATATATATTTAAAAAAAAAATTATAATAATTGCTGCTGTACTAGGGGACCATGAGAAACCCACTGGGACTTGGGAGGCAATGAGGTGCAGGTGGAAAATATAAAAAAGCATATGGTATAAAACACTGTTCATAATCATAATATACAATACATTTACTATGTGTGGCTAGGCCTCAAGCATATTATTTGACTGCCAGGGAAAAGTAAAAAAATGAACACAAGCAAAAAGGCTTAGGCCTTTCCTATCAATGTCCATAGATAATGTCTTTGAAAACTGGAAACAAGGATGGCTGCACAAAATGGTCAGCCAACAAGCAAGTAAGGAGGCATGGCCACAACAAAGAACACATGCAGGCCTATGGCAAAAAGCCCACTGGCTGGTAACACTAAATGGCCACCGGCCACATGGTCAAGAAACAATCAAGGAGGCATGGAAAAGAAAGACCACACGCAGGCCTATGGACACTGACTATACAAAATGGCATTTGGCCACATGGCATAGGAAACAAAGACAAATGGTGGCCAATGGCAAACACACTCACACTCTGACCAGACAAAGGAGGCATGGTAAAACTGAAGAAAACATCATTAATTCAGCAATGCCAAAAACAAAAATGAACTGAGCTGCAAAATTTTACAACAACACGCATCCTTCAAAGGAATCAAATACATATTACCCCACCCATATACTTTTGCAGAAATAAACGTGAAATACCCCCAAAAAACCATTTTTTAAATTTAATCCAATGTCATCCCTTACCTAAATGATGTTTCAATTCAACAGACACCACAGAATTAGTTGTTTCATACAACCATGACTAATACTGCGCCTACTGGCTGGGTGGCCCATTGGCAGAATTGGCCACATAGTAAAATCAAAAAATATTGCAAATTTAATTTAAAAAAACATGGAGAAAATGAACTGAACTGTGCAACATTTTGCCTTTACAAACGAAGAAAAATTAAATGCAAAAAAATAACTAGGCCCCTCTACTGAAACTGCAAGCTACCCACCACAATAAAGTTTAATACTCGAATAAAAGTACAAATAAATCCTGGTGCATGCCCTCTATCAAACAAACATCACCCTTATACAGCAGTTTTTTTAACTCACTTGTTATATCACAAAAACTAAGGGGCATATTAGCAAGACTGGCGATAAAATTATCGCCGTTTTAGCGGCAGGAAACTGCAGCTAAAACGGCGATAATGGGCTTGCTAATAAGCGTTATAGAATTCAATAGAGCCCAGGTTAGATGTCCTGCACATCTAACCTGGGCTTCTATTGGAATTCTATAACGCATATTAGCAAGTTAATTATCGCCGCTTTAGCGGCAGTTTCCTGCCGCTAAAACGGCGATAATTTTATCGCCAGTCTTTCTAATTTGCCCCTGAGTCCTTAAATCCACTGGCAGACAAAGAGAGTGATCCTTCCAGCTCCAAATCAAAATGAAAAGTGACCAGGAGCTGGACAAAGCACTCGGAGGAGCCCACTGGACTGGAACAGGAAGTTGGAGTCTCTGGTGCACTTCCTCCTTGTTGAAAAAAATATCAAAATATAAAAAAGGTTTCTTGCACTAAAAAACAACTTGAACGATCTGTTGTAGTAGAAATTAACTCAAAAACGTCTTTCGAGTAGATTTAGCTGCTTCTCGAGGAGAGAATCTGCTCGAGGTGCAGCCGCAGTAGCTCGCTAATGTCACAAAAAAGGCATCAGAAGTCGCTGGTGCGGTTGGAAGCTGCGTTATCAGGTGGCAAAATTTGCAAGAGCTCACGAGCGTCCGGCAAGTCTCGTCGCACTCGCCAGTGCACGCAAAAACAAGACTCAAGCGTGCCAACGAAAAAAAAATCTGCCTGAGGGGAAGGCGTAATTTATTGGGAACTCCACGCTCTCTGCATAGCGCAGAGCTCCCAAATTCCGTAAACTATGCAAGCAGAGAGAACTTTATGCCCAGGCTTAACAATAACAAGCACTCTCACTAATCCGAAGGCTATGGCCACATAATAGTTAATCTCAAAATCTGTCCACTTCATTTCATCGCAATGCAGCAACTACGACTCCCAACTTACACTGCTCCTCAACTTGACATTTTTCGCATGTGCGCAAATCCCTATTAATACTCACATCATCCTGTTTCAGCCACCTCATCTCTTGGAACCAGGACCGGGTTGGGACTGAGTGGATTTGAATTTCGGGGAAAAACCGTCTGAACCATGATGGTGCAGTATTTGGTTCTATGAAATTGGTTTGTCTAATACTGGTCGGATCATCACCTCTGCTACCAGTTTTGTCATCACAAAAACCTATCTTAAATGATCATAAAAAAAGCACCCCAACAGCTAGTACCGGGAGTGGTGCAGTCCCGATATAGGCTTTGGTGCTCCCCGATTGGACCCGTTGATCAATACCTTTAAGAGCAAGTTCAATAATCAGGACTGTTACATTCTCAATAAGAATGACAGACACAGGTTATAGTTTGAAAATGTTTATAAGGAATTCATAGGCAAAATACATAGAATACACCATCAATACGTTTAGCAGCAAATACTATAATTTGTAAGTACAAAGAACTCAGTACAGTTCTATGTGAAATCCATCATAGATTCATCTTCTAAAGGTGGGGGAGTTAAGGTGTTTATGGGATACAGAAAAGCATGCTCTTTTATAGGACTTTAGACAGTGGTTTTCATACATTAATGCACAGTTACATGGTTCTCAGGACAGCACCAATAAGAAACAAGCAGGAGGAAACAGTTTACTACAGAATACATTTGAGAATTCTCTCATAGTAGCATTGCATTGGATTTAGTAGTTCATCCAGTTTATTCAAGCATGCTAGTTGACGTTGTGCACTGTTAACCTGGGACAGTTTGATCATCCTTGGTTAGGTATGGTGCTAGGAGAAGTCTCTGGGAATGATCTTTATTTATTAGTGTAAACTTGCAATTCTTTATTTAGAACAAGAAACAACAGTACTGGTCATCACATGGTATATTACGACAGTGATTCAAGATGGAGGACAGTGTAAACATAGTTTATGTTAGCGTAAGCCCAGTTTCAAATGCATTTAAGGCAAGAGAAAGAAAAACAGTTCTCACAGAGTCCTAGAGCCAACAAATACAAATTTCAGCAACAAGTGGTGAGTAGGCAAAACATTTCGGGAAAGACCACCCTAAGGGCTGTCAGGTTTGCAAATTTCCATACATTTTAATTCCTTTACTTTGTGTGATATTTGTCCTGTCATACAAGCCCAACTCGATCAACCGGATTAGGGAAATTCAGTCCTAGCAGAAGGCCAAAATATCCCTCACTCCTTTCCTAGTTTTGCTTCACTCCATAGTCTGGGGACAAATGAATTTGATTGAATTATGTCTGCCAGGGCTGTACAGGGGAACCAGAAGTAACCCCCTTAAAAAATGCTGAAACCACATCATGCAATTTCTCTCTTTCCATTCATTCTCTTGCTCCCTCTCCTCTATTTCTTCTCCCTCTCATTGCTTTCTACCTACCTTCCCCCCTCTCTCTTTCGCTCTTTCATGAAGCCTCCATGTGCCTGCTGCAATTAGCATGGGCAAGATAGGAAAAGTCACAGAGGTACCTGGAGCAGCTCAGGGCTCTCAAAATTAGACTACAAGAGCTCCAGCCCACCCAGGAAATGCCAGATTGAATAAAAGGCCTATCTGGCTCTAATTCCAGTACTTCAGTGTAATCACTATATGACACTGACCTTTCACCATCCAATAAAAAGTGGTCTTCCTCATTCTTAATGGTGTATGTGGGAGATTTATAATTGTTTGTCGCAATGCAGCCCAGCAACCAAAGGTGTTGTGTTGTGTTGATCGAAGAGAAGGAAGAGACTCATATTTGGTAAAAATGCCCTGCTGTTGCTCTCATTCCCTGTGCTTGCTCACAAACAGTCTGCCTAGTGCCATATGCAACCGATGCACCAAGGTACAAATGTGTGTGTGATGTCTGGCTTGGATTTTGCACTGGAAGCCTACATTTACTGTACAAAATCGTATGCCTAGACAAGCTGTAAAAACAATCCACACATTGAAGTTACATGCTTGCTTTGAGGGTGTGTTATTTTTTTATTCAAAACCCAATCTGACTGTCTTAGTAAATCAGCCTCTGCATCAAAAACTTTGAGTGCCTGCACAGAAACACCCAAGTTCCACCCAAGTAATACCCTTTTGTGCAACCTGGCACTATGCAGCACAAACAGCTCTTTGCGGTGAAAAAAGATGGCTTTTCCAGTGCAAAATACCTTTTTACGTCACTTTGCCAGATTTAGCGCTGGCGCAGACCCTCCCTTAATAGATCTGTCTGTATGTCAACCGAATTTGCTGGAAGGAGCAAGACTCCGAGTGGGACCTGTGCAGGCAGCAAAGCAAGTAATACCAGTTTGTAAATGTTGTGTGGATATGCATGAGAGTGTGCGTCTGTGAGAGAAAGGGTATGTATATGTGAGCATGTCTATGTGCCTATGTGTGTGTGTGTGTGTGTGTGTGTGTGTGTGAGAGAGAGATTGAAAGCGAAAATGAGATTGAGTGAGATTGAGAGAGTGAGAACGAGTGAGAATAAATTACACTGAGTGGGCCTGAGTGAGTCAGAGTGAAATTGAGTGAGAATGAGTCTGACTGAAAGACTGAGTGAGTATGGGTGAGTCAGAGTGATAGCAGAATGAGTGAAATTGAGTGAATCAGTGAGAATGAGTGAGTCAGATTGAGAATGTATATGACTAGGTGAGGCTGAGTGAGCAAGAGTAGGATTGAGTGAGTTAGAATCTGTGGGACTAAGTGAGAATGGGCAAGACTGAGTGGGTCATAGTGAGACTGTGTGAAACTGAGTGAGTCTCTAAGTGAGAATGAGTGAGCAACAATGAGATTAAGTAAGTCAGAATGAGTGAGTCTGATTGAGTGAATCAGAATGAGTGGGATGAAGTGAGAATGAGTGAGACTAAGTGAGTATGAGTGAGTCGCTGTGAGATTGAGTAAATCAGAATGAGTTGGACTGAGTGAATCAGGAAGAACAAGTGAGTCAGAGGGAGACTTAGTGAGATTGAGTGGAAATTAGTGAGTCAGAGTGATGCTGAGTGAAATTAAATGAGAATGAGTGAGTGTGAGAAATTGGGTTGTTGGTTGACTGAGGTGTGAACCCTGATCAAGCAACAGCCACAATCCCTTGCAGGGTAAGCCACAAAAAGTCACTTAATTAACCTGTGCTTGACCATGGGTAGCTTGGCACAAAAAGCAGTCAGGCTTAACATAGTGGCAATGTGAAAAAGAAATATTTATGCAGTACACAAACAGTAATAGAGTGAAACCAAAACACACAAAAAATTCACAGCCAGTTTAGAAACATTGTGTAACTTTAATGAATTATTTGACACCAAAACAATAAAAATCCAATTAGTAAAACCGGAGTTATGAATTTTTGAACAATACACTGAAAAATGGTGCCTAAAAGCAGAAAGTGCCAACCGCAGTTATCTGGTCATGCTGGAACGGGTCAAAGTCAAAAGTTCTGGCTGACTGCGATGCAGCACGGGTCAAATACAGTCCCAGATCATTCCCACTGAAGTTTTATCTGCTCAAGCTTTGTGCCAAGAGTCCCATGAATGATGGAGAGGGTTGCAAAGAACAAGGAGAGCATCGCAGGCGGCAGTCGGCATGGTGCAAAGGAAGGCTGGGAGTCACGGACATGCGGGTTGGAGCTTCACGTTGGCAGTCCTCAGTGCCTGTGTGGAGAGACAGGCTGGCGGCGGCTCATGCTGGATTTTGGTGCAAGTGGTGCAGTTCTGGTGCGAACTGGCCCATTCACGGTTACAAAGAGCCCAAAAGCTTGATTTCAAGAGCTTGTGAGCCACACCATGGGTCTAGGACCTGTTAAGCATCACTTGGGGGTTAAGAACTCACTGCAGCTGGGTCCAGGAGCTGTTGGGGAGCCTGTTATGTCCATGAGGCTCAGGTCAGGAGGCCAGCAGACTAACTCTTTGAGTCACTCTGGGTTCCTGGGTTCAAGATGAAGTTACAAGTCCAGTTCTTCTACTCCAGGCAAGAGAGCAGCGGGAAGCACGTCAGCACAGCAAGGCAGGAGTTCCTTTAGAGTAGTAGAGTGTCAGTCCTTGTAGCAGCACAGCAGTCCTTCTTCCTGGCAGAGTAACCACAGATCCAGAAGTGTACTGAGAAGTTGGTGTCTGAGGTCCTTCTTTTATACCCTGGTGCCCTGGTTCTGGAAGGTGAGAGAGGTTTCTAAATATTGCTTTTGAAGTACACAGAATTCCCTGTCTCCCCTGCTCTGGCTCCAAGCTGGCTGAAGTGACAATGCAGGGTCATTAGGTCCTTTGTGTGAAGGCAGAGCACAGGCTATTTAGCTGTAAGTTGGGCTGGGCTCCTCTCCGCCCCCCATCCTGCCAGCAGATGGCCCATTCAGGCACACTGAATCCCTCTATGTGTGACTGTCTGGTAGGAATTCACAAAGTTTAACTGTCAGCTACATCTTGTCATGTGACCCAAAACAGGCTAAAGGCACAAAAGTACTCGGGCAGAAAAAGACAATTTTTTCTGTACTGGGGGTGAATGTTTGACAAGGTTCAACATTCTGTCCATCAATTGTTCTTTTTGCATTTGTAACCCTGAGTGGGACGGCTATGCCCAGACGTGGGTCCTGTGCTTTCTATGCCACTGGAGTCATGCTAACCTGGCTGGTGAGCGTTGATACCCCAAAACAGGTCCCAGGATGCTTGTTTCCAGTCCAGGGAGGACCTGGGCTGGACTGTTTCCATGGGGAGCAGGGTCAAGACTGATTGGCATATGGCTGGGTCCAACCTGGAATGGCATGGTGAGCAAAAACCCTATGGATGTAGGCCCAGATCTCTGTACTGGGTTGATATTTGGCATTGTTCAGCATTCCGTCCATCATTTGTTCTTTTCGAATTTGTCACACTGAGTGGGACGGGTATGCTCAGACGTGGGTCCCGTGCTCACCATGCCAGTGGAGTCAAGCTAGCCTGCCTGATGATGGGTGATATCCCAAAACCAGTCCCAGGATACTTTATTCCGGTCCAAGGAGGACGTGGCCTGGCAGTTTGGACTGGACTGTTCCCATGGGGAGCAGGGATAAGACTGATTTGCATTTGGCTGGGTCCAAACTAGAATGACATGGTGAGCAAAGAAACAATTAATTTAGGCCTGGATCTCTGTACTAGGGGTGAATGTTTGATATTGTCCAGCATTGCGTCCTTCAATTGTTCTTTTTGAAACTTTCCAAGAGTGGCATTTGCAAAATTGGGATGAAAACTCCAACTTTGCCATGAAAAAGGGTTTGTCATTACAATTTCATAGATACCAACTATGAGACATCAACCTGCTCCCAATTAGGAAACACAGCGTATTACATGTAATAAGGAATCCCCAATATTATCCTGTGGGAGGGGTAGGCTTCAGAGTAGTGAAAAATAAATTAAGGAGTTTTTCACTACCAGGCCATGTACAACTTAAAAGTAAATGTCCAACCTTTTAGTTATACTGCACCCTGTCCTTTGGGCTACCTAGGGCCTACCTTAAAGGTGACTTATATGTAATAAAAGCGGAGTTTAAGGCTTGGCTAGGGGTTTTAAATGTCAGTTCGACATGGCAGTGTAACACTGCATTCAGCCTGCAATGGCAAGCCTGGGACATGTTTTAGAGTGCTACTTAAGTGAGTGGCACAATAAATACAACAGGCCCACTTGTAGGGCCTGATTCACAGAACTAACACGTCAAAAACGTAAAGTTAGTACTTTTTGGTATTTACAGAATACACTTACTCATTTTGGTATTCACAGAATGAACTTACTCATTTTGGTATTCACAGAAGTTAGTAGTCCTAACTTTAGGACTCCTAAATGCCTTCTGTGAATACCGAAAGTCTTAAAGTTAGGATTTTTCTCAGTTTAGGAGTAGTAAAGTTAGGACCGACAGATACAGACTTTTAAGATAAGGCTTCTTCTGCATAGCTAAGGTAAGAGGATCTGGACTGATTACACATGAACATGTGAGCACATGCGTGTACACACAGTTGTGGGCTGAGCATATGAAACTACCAGTTAAGTCGGCATCTGCATATAGGTAGCCAGTCTCAGGAGGGACCCTTCGGAGACTGGTGCTGGCGTATTGAAGGCCTTATAATGTGGGTGGGCGTTCATAGTGTAGATCTGTAGTGCTTACTAAAAAGGCTGTGTACCCACTGTATTATCACTTAAGGGTGAAATCTGCAGCATTCATTTTCAAACTACTCAGTCCAAGAAATACCAGTCATGTATCAATTCCCGGGTAAACATGTATGCCGAATGTAAATTCAGTGTCACTTTTGGGATAGTTGTATTTTCTCATGGCAGTTTAAGAATTTGTCACATATCCCTGGCTAAGCCTCATTCCGATTCAAGGCCTTTGTCCCCCCACTAGGCCAAGTTAATTACTCTATCAGCCATCCAGAGGATCAAAAGCCTCCCCACAAAATAAAGCCATTAACAGTACTTGACCCAGTTCCTGGGAAAGGAAGGAGTGAGGAGGAAATTTGCACCTGCTTATCACCTGTTCACAGTGAACAGGGCCTGCAGAAGCCCCAAACCATGGAAACAGAGGAGGAAGGCCAGACCTCTGGAGCCAAACACAGGAGGGCTCCCCTTTGAAGTTTTGGTGGGAAATGATCAGGCAGCTGTGTCTGTTGGGGGAAGAACTGAGGCTCCCAGGGAAGTTCTTTTCAAAGACCACTTATAATTGTCCCAGAATGCTGGGCAGGAGTGTAGGGATGATGTGGCATCCTGGGATTAGGCTAAGGTGCCCACCTTCCAGAACTTTCCACCCTCACTTAAAAACCCCTGCAGGAGGGAGAGGCCTTTGAGAAGATTCTGGACCTGGGAGTGACTATGGCAAAAGAATGATTGGAAGCAGAAGCCATTTGAAGCTACTGCATGGATGGACTGAAGGATTTTATTTCTAGATAGCCCCTAGGACTAGGAGGGGTTTTCTCTGGGCCATTGGCATGGCCCTCCTTCTGCCCCCTGAGGAACAATTAGGGATTAGACCTGCTGAAGGACCGTTGATGGTTCACCTGAGAATTCTATAGACTGGCCCTTGGTGCCACTGGCACACAATTGGCCTCAAAGTTGACAGGAAGCTGGATTCTGGAGCCGGGACCATGGGTGGCCTAATGCCGCGGCAGAGTGGGAGAATCGCAGTGCCAGTGTCTAGGGTGGAGACCACCTTGGAAAGGAGGGGGAAAGGCAGGGCTGTGTCAAGTCAGCACCCGACCAGCTCCACAGTGCTGGAGATGCTACGAGGCTCAATCGGGGTGCAGAGTGACTCAATGCTACAGGAGGTGCCTGTAATCATCCGACCTGATGTTATGACCGCACTCCCTCCTTCTGAGAAACTGACGGCAGAAATGGCAAATCTCAGAGCACCAAATGGTAAGACAATCCCGCCCAATGTGGATAAGGTTTCAGCAGAGACCAGGACTTCTGTTCCCCAGGACAGAGGTATGACTGCTTTAATTCCTCATCTTCCAGTAAATAAGGTAAAAGATTGTGCTGGCTTACCCGTACCAGGAAAAACTAACACCAATAGTGATGCGGGTACAGAGAGCATTAAGAGTGCGGTGTGTGGGGGTCCGGATGAAAAAACAGAGAATTAGCCTCAACTAGGATCGGTCAGTTTGAATAAGAATCCTCTGGTGCTTCACAGCAGAAAATTGTATTCCCGCTAACAGTTTGACCCATCTAGATTCTTCAGACCTACCCCATTCAGACAGTGCCCAGAGACCAAAAGTATTCCATCAGCTGGTGGCCCGTCCCGTACAGTGGAAACGGATTTGGAAATGGAGCATAACAATTTTTTTTCATTGTCTGACTGCACAGAATGGTCAGTGGACGAATCTGGCTCTCATACAGGGTATAGTGATCATGATAGTGATCCAGATGTTGGTGGAGGTGCTTCTTTCATGACAGCGCGTAAGATGGTTAAAAAGATGGGTCCCCCAACATTAGGTGGGAAGGATCTGAAATGGAATTACTCACCAACAGAACAACCAGTTGGCACAAGAAAACACCTCTAGCTCAAATCCTCCAACACTCTACACCATACTCCAACCTATATCATTACATCGAGAGGAAACACAACAGGACGGTCTCAAGCTGCAATAAGAAAATTGCAGGGTGCCATCAGAAAACTAACTAAGGCATGTAGTGCCATAGGGGAGCGCTTGACGGACCTTGAAACAAGAGTCACTGCCATTGAAATGAATCTGGCAGGCACCCCCGTGCAGACAGAGGCACATGAATCACAACTCATTGATATCCATTGAAGCTCGAGGATCAGGAGAATCGTCAACGATGTAAAAACTTGCTGATGCTGGGGATGCCGGAAGGCAAGGAGGGAATGGACATCCATGTATATAAGGTAGAGCTACTACAGACAGCTTTCCCAGAGCTAGAGGGATGGAACTGGTCCCAAGAGGTGCAACGAGTCCACAGGTTGCCCTTTGTCTTGAGACACCCGGTCAAAAATGATTCAAAGCCTCGAGCCGTCCTGGTATACTTCGGGAACTTTCTCCTGAGACAGTTAATCTTTGAGAAAGCCAGGCCTGAATTGAAGCAGATCGGTGGTGATGTCTCGTTCTTTGTCTGACCTGACTTCTGTCATATAGTGGTCAAAAGACAATGGCGCTTGCAGCAAGTATTCAGGCCCTTTCAAGACAAGGGCGCTCAGGCATACCTGGTCAATCTTGCACACTTAAAAATGATCTGGGGGGGGTCAGACACTGTTTTCCACTTTAGAAATTGAGGCAAAGGAATTTTTAGCGGAGATAAGAGTATAGAGATGGGATTGTTGGTGTAATTGGAGGTGGTGTGTTTACACTCCCCTTTAATTCATTAATTTTTTCTGTTCTCTGTGCATTCAAATTTCCTATTTTGGGATTGGTTTCCTCTTTTTTCTTTTTCTTCACTACTTTCTATGGGCTGCACTGAAGAATTGACAAAAGGATTTGAGGTTTGCTGGGTGAATAGAACCTTGCCGCCGATCGAATAGGTGGTGGGTGATGTAGAGTTGTTAGTTGTAATGAACAGCCATGGGTCGAAGAGCCTGCCTCCATCTCCCCTGCAGACCGATGTGCAGTCTGTATACTTCTCAGGGCTAGGGAGGATGAAGGAAGGGGAAGAGGGTGGGGGCCTGGGGTCGGGGAAGGCTGGGGTGGAAGGGAAGATAATGGGAGGACTAGGTTTGTGGGTGGTGGAGGTAGGTGGGCTGGGGGTAGTAGGGGTGGAGGGGTAAAAAATATTTAAAAACCCAGAGAAGGAGAAAAAATGATTTTACTGAATTTTGACTTAATGTGATCGAGAGTCTGAGCACAATGTCACTTTTTTTGTTACCAAATGGGTAGAATAACTATATGCTCTGTCAATTTGGGTGGGTTAAAGTTAAGGCTAAGCGGCTAAGGGTTGCTAAGATCTTAAGATCAGTAGCTCCTGACATAATATGTATAAAAGAGACGCATATCCCATAGAGTAGAAGGGAATTGTTAATGATTATGGGGTATATTTTATTGGCTGCTCTTCTCAGAGTACTAATATCAGAGGGGTAGCTATCATAGCTTGGAATAAAATGGTGCAGGTGAAGTGTAAATTGGTGGACAATTGTGGTAGAAGGGCATTGGTGGAGTTGGATATGGGGTTAACAGCATGCACTAACTATGGTTCAAATCAGGATCATCCAAAAGTGTTGGAAGACTTGGAGGTGGAATTAGCATCTTGGCCAGATTCACTGATAATCTGTGGGGATTTGAACATACATCAGGCAGTGGATTGGACCCACACGAGTAAATATCAGGGGAAAAAAATGCATTCACATGGGGCACTGACTTCACTTATGGTCAGCCATGGTTTAGCTGATGTCCTGGGCACTAAACAGCCTTTGGACCCAGGCTATACGTACTTCTCTTGTCCACACAAAAAATATGTTAGGTTGGATTATTTCTTGGTTTCAAGCAGAATGTTGGAGAAAGCAGGGATTAGGAAACTCCCAAAGCTAATGTCAGATGATAAACCCTTGGTTCTTGATGTAGTGGTCCAAGGGAACGTTAAGCACCAATATAAATGGACTTTTGATAGAAAACTGCTGGCCAATGCAGCATTTATAGAGATATGAGAAACTGGACGGTCGGCTATTTTGATATCAATAGATACAGTGCCCCACGGGGTATTGTATGGGATGCTTTTAAAGCAGGACTGAGGGGAGAGATCATCAGCTTTGTGGCTTGCACTAGGAAACAGCAAGAAGCTGAGAATAGGAGACTTTTAGGAAAGTTAGCTGACGTGGAGAAAGAGCATGTGGTAAGGATTAGTCAGGGGTTAGATGTAGTACAAACACAGTTTAAAATCACAATGGTAAAAGCAGAAATAAACAGTTATTTTACCCAGGAAATTACGGAAGGATATAAAACTCATAGGACTGAGGGCTATGAATATGGTGAATCAGTTGGGAAACTCCTAGCTTTACGTACGAGACAGAAAGCAACTAGGAATAATATCACCTCTGTCAAAAAGGATGGGGTAACCCTAACCTGTGGTAATGATATAGTACATGTATTCCAATAATTCTAACAAGATCTATATAAGGATGGCTGCCAGGAGTTTGCACCAGGGTTAGCTCAGGGGGTGGACCAGGGTGGAAAATTAGACCAAGCTGTTAGGCAGGAATTAGAAGCTGACATCTCAACTGAAGAGATATTAAATGCATTACATCAACTCTCTTCAAGGAAAGCGGCAAGCCTGATAAAATACCATTGGAGCTATACAAGGTACTTTAAACAGAGTTAGCTCCTCTTCTATTAGATCTATTTCTAGGGGTACAACTGAATGGGCTTCCTCCGGAGTCTTGGAAGGGTACGGACATTGTCAACTTTCCTAAAAAGGACAAACCTCCAGAAAATCTTACGTGTTATTGACCAATAACCCTTATAAATACAAACGCCAAAATATATTAAAAAATTCCGGTGGTTCATTTAGGGAGGATCATAGCTCATCTAGTCACACCATGGCAACACTGTTTTATACCAGGAAGGGGTACAACTTATCACATAAAGCGAGCCATATTGCTATTTGATATTGCTGAAGAGACCAGGAGCCAGATGGCTATGATCCTCCTCGATGCTGAAAAAGCATTTGATCGGGTGGAATGGCAATATTTATGGGACATATTAGAGGCAAAGGGATTTGGCCCCCGAATGATTACTGCTATCAAGGCAATGTATGTAGATCCGTATGCCAGACTACAATTAATGGGTAAAGAATCTGAAAAAATAAAGGTGACCAGAGGAACAAGACAGGGATGCCCCTACTCTCCAATTTTATTTGCCCTCTATATTAACCCATTCATTAAGTAAATTTTACACAATCACAAAATAAAACCCGTTATCACGAATGGCCATGAAGACGATATCGCCATAGTAACTAATGATCCTGAAAGTGCAATGAAGGAGGGTGAAGATCTGGCAGGGGAATATGGTCGTAATTCAGGATATTTATTGAATAAGGAGAAGATTCAGATAATTTGTACTGAGAACGTTGATTAACTTGATACTCTGCGAGTGGGCACAGCTACATACCTGGGGGTCAGGATTAATCCTAAGGTAGATACAATCAGTCAGATTAACTTTTACCCTTTGGTTAGCAAAATATCCACAGAACTAAGATGTAGAAACAGACTACATCTGTCAATAATTGGTAGGAGCAATATTCTCCAGATGATAATGTTACCAAAGTTATGATATTTATTTATATCTCTCCCTTTAGAGATCGAAGGATCCATACTGAAGACAATGGATTCCATCTTCATGAATTTCATAAGGCAATAAGGGAAGGTTAGGCGTTCTTTGAAATATTTTACTCTTCCTCAGGAACGGTGGGGCTGGGCTGCTCCCAGCCTGTTATTTTACTACTGGTCAGCTCATTTGCAGCAAATGGGTATGTTATTTATATTAGCTGAAATAAATAAGGTAAGGGAAGATCCAGAATGCCCCACGGTCTCTCCAACTATCTATGAGCTCGCAGTTGGGAAGGCGGCAGGTTACATGTTGCTTTAGCAATTGGAGTAGAGCTATTTTAAGAAAGTACGGTTTAAGATTATAATTAATGCCTGGAAAGTGTGGCGTAAGGTTTGAAAATTAATGAAGATCCCAAATTATAATAGCTACACACCCTTGTGGAGATCTCCACTCTTGCTGCCCCTCTTTTACGATGTGAGGGGAAGACAATGGGAGCTACATGGTCTCACTAGGATTGGGAACATGTTTTTATCAGGGCAATTGTGCTCTTTTTCAGAATTAAAGCAGGATTTTGGTATACCTGATAGCTCATATGTCAAGTACCTACAAGTAAAGAAATTCTTCAACCAACACAGGGTGGAGGTGTTTTTGGATAAAATCCCCCTTTTAGAGGCAATAGACAATATTGGTTTGTAAGATGAGGAACATTTACAATATTTTATTGGATAGTATTCCTGATCATCTGGAGAAGACTGAAACAAACTGGGCTAGGAAAATAGAGGATACAGATTCCGAGTTAGATATGTCAGTAGGATTATCCTCAAAGATCTTCCTCTCAGCTAGTCTGAAGTCTCAGCACTATAAGACAATATTTAATGTATACTGCACCCCAGCTAAGCTGTTTGGGTGGGAGAAAAGGGAAGATGATAAATGCCCCAGGTACGGTGTTGGTCCGTCTGAGCTGGTCCATATGTTTCACAGCTGCAATAAGCTATCACCCTTGAAAGATGGCTTAGAGACATTCTGGAAGAAAGTATTTTTGAGAAAGATTTGTTCCAGCCCATCTATGATGGTACTGGGGTACGATAATAGCAGCAAACTAGACTGGCCCAGTTTAATTTTGTCTTCATTTCAGTCGCAGTTGCTAGGCTGCTAATTGCAGCAAGATGGAAGGATTCAGAACCCCCTTCATTTCAGGTGTGGCTTGGGCGACTGATAGCTATATATATATGAAAGAACCTTATATAACTGTAAGGGTAGACCGGCTAGGAAGTGGGGACAAAAGATCTGGTCCCCTTTGCAGGATTGGAAGAGTGGTGACCTGGATGGTAGAGACTGCCCTATCTCCCGCTCTTACTAGGTTTTAAATGTCTATATACTTAATCAACCAGGGAAGTCAGGAAATATGGGGCCTTTATTACTATCCTTATTTTTACATATATTCATATTTATGCTGACCTTTTATATGTAATTGTTATACTATGAATGTAAATATGATATCTATGGATGAAGTATTGTATTTATTCTTTAATTATGGTGCTATGTATTTATTTTGCCGCTATTATAATGTATTTGATAGTATATTTGTAATGTATTTATTCTCAAGGTATGGCATTGTGTGCTCATATCAATGATATGATAAGGTGTTTAATTGTAAGCTCGCATCTCTGGGTAAAAAATAAATACAAATAAAAGTAAAAAAGTTGACAGGAAGCTGTGGGATCTGGGGATTGTGGCAGAGAGGGTATTCGACTTGCTGACTTTGGAGGAATGTGGAAGACACCCCTCAAGCAGGAGAGACATAAGGAGTCCAGGCAAAGGACAGATCTGGTGCAGGAAGCAGCAAACACCAGCTCCTTGATGAAAGTAAAATTTAGAGACCATGATGTCTGAAGAAAATGTCCTTGGTGTGTAGGACTCACCACCAGGAGAAACAAAACAAGGCCAAAATGATCAAAATTGGCCCTATGGACCAGATTAATGGTAGGACCAGGTAGAGAAAGGAGCAAGTAGTGCTACATTACAGATTCTAAAAAATCCCTGGGAGAGTGGCAAGACCCTGGGTTAGTACATCTTCATTTATTTATTTTTTAATGTTAGGGGAAGTGAGTGAGGCTACCTCCCTGAACTATTCCTGGCCCCGGGACCACTTCCTCCTGGGCTTGATGCATTTTTAGCTGTCCCGCAGGACTGCACCTTAGCCAGAACAGAAGCACCAACTGTTGAGTGCCACCACGCTCAGGAATCAATGCCCCAGGAAGGCCAAAGCCCTGGTAGTGAAGCAGTGTGCCTCCTCTGCCATCATGCCCATGTCTGGAGGCGATGAAAGGATGGCAGAAACCACCCCACCAGTGCTCCACACAGGCAGGAGAATGAGCATGCCAGCTCTCACGCTGGGATTGGATGGTGTTGACTGGCATGAATCCAGTGTGGGAAGCATGGGAGGGGACTGCGCAAGCTTCCCATAAATGAAACGAGGCATATGGGTGCCCCAGGTGAGACCTGGGTACTCATGACAAAAATGAAAAATGCAGCGTGAGGCCGCTTACTTACCAACTGAAAGTCTCCCCTTAATGCTGCAAAACCGCTCCTCTCGTGTGCACGCCCAGGGCTTAGAAGCATCCCACAGGTCCCTGAAATGTACATATTGGCTATTGTGGTGCCCCACAAAGGGCAAGGACACCGCCAACATTTATAGAACATGTTTGGGGGAGGGGGCTCCAGAGAGTGCAGCAGCCCCAGGAGAGTTTTTCTAAGAAGTCTCCCTAATTCTCTCCAATCGATTTAATCTCTGTCCCCAGGTTTCCTATTACCTCAAGCACTCCAGGAGCTGGAGTTTTGCTCATAAACCCTGGATTGTGGGTATCCCTGCATGTTGGTTCCGAAACTGTAGTGGCAGCAGAGTAAAACTAGAAATGTGAGTGCACATGTTCTTTCCTGTGATGCTTTATTGACAATGGTATTATTTGTCAATGCACACATTTATATTGCAATGAATGGTATTGCCTGTTAGTTCTAGCCCTATTCATCTATTGGTATTGCAATTGGTCAAATTACAACATGGTTTCTGCTTTTACAAATGTGATGATACCCCTAATAAAGCAAGTAGGTCTGCCTTATTGATAATGACACCTCCTTAAATTGTAATATGCCCTCTAATATAGGTGGGAGGGATTGTGATGGTGGTTTCAGGGCTTGCTGTGGGTGTTAACTATTCTGAGGGTGTCACTCAAGATATTTCAATCTACCTGATTGTATATGTATTTGTAATAAATGTGCAGTATTTAGTAGTGTGTGAAATAAAAACATTTTTCCTTTGTATAAAAAGCACTGACTGGACAATGATTTATTGATTGTTGTCGTATCGTGCCAATGATCTGGGGCTACTAGCCCACATCACCTCCCTTGAGTACGCATTGGACTACTCTGCTTTCCTACGATGAAAGTCAAATGCTACACTGGAGTACTTGTTCCCAGTAAAAAGAAACTTCCAGACTTTTTACTTGTGAAGGGCTCACAACCATCACAACTAATAACTAAAATATTCTACAGCATACACATCCTGCAGGCTCAGGTAATTTGAACGTGTGGCACCCGCACCCACTCCTTGCATTAGCCCCCAGATGCAGCGCACTCTCTTTAAATCACTGTGGGGCATATTACCAAGGATTTGCGATAATTATCGCAAAGCGCGCTTAGCGCTGTTTTTTTTATCGCCGGCTATCGCTGGATTTCATTGCAGAGATAACGCGTTATTATCAACGCTTATCTCCAAGGCGATAAAAAAATCCAGCGATAGCGGCGAAACCCAGCAATAGCGCGAGAAATCCAGCTATGAATTCACTGCGCTAATGAAAAGCTTGCTAATAGGCAGGTGAGGACTTAACCTTACAATCCACCTCCCATTGACAAGATGGTTAAGTCAAGTTTTTATCAGGTGTTAAATTCCAGCGATAATCGCGGTTAGCGCGCTTTTTTATCGCTTCGCGGGCATTGCTAATAGGGGGAAGTTGTGTTTGCGACTGTTTGCAGTTGCTTTTAGTTGGGAACGCCTACTTTGCATGTCATTAGCGATAATTATCGCTGACATGCAAAGCGGCAACAAAACGGCCGCATTCGCCATTAAGCTGTCGCTAACAGCTGTTAGCGACAGCTTGCTAATAGGGCAATCAAAATATCGCCGCTTTATCGGCAAAAAGTGCCGCTAAAGTGGCGATACTGCCCTTGATAATATGCCCCTATGTTTCATGCAAAATGCATTTTTTCGCACTGGCCATATTTTTTTCTCCAATTTCACCAATCAGATCTCCATGCCAGAAACATACGAATCACTTTAATGGTTCCTCTGAAAGTGCCTTTAGTTTCGAGGGTATCCCCAGTGGCGTAACAAATCTTGAGCCCCCCCCTTCCCTGCAAAGTACATGGAGGCCCCCCCCTCCGGACTCACTCAGGAGCGCTCAGGCCAGAGTACCCTGCTGAGGGGGCCCCCTGGAGCCTGGGGCCCCACCGCACGAAGGGCCTGCGGGGGCCATTGTTACGCCACTGGGTCTCCCTGTTTATTTTGTTTTCTGCTAAGTTTTAATTTCCCCCCTTTTATAAATTGTGAGAAAATTGTCAAATGGAAACATGCCTCGTTTCACAACCTGCGGAAGCAGCGTGCAGCAGGATAATGTTCCGTACAAATGTTCCTCCATACGCTTGTTATACAATAACACGAAATTACAGCCATGACGGTGGTGATGATGTGTGCTTTGGGCACACTTTAAGCTTTTCTTATATAGTAATTACTTCTGCTGTGTCTTCAAATGAATATTTGCTTGACATTTGCTATCCAGGTTTTCCACTCTCGTACTCCTACTGTACCTGCTAATACATCCTGAGTTAACCACAGCATATCCTAATTTGCTGAACCAGTAACAAAGACTACCTATACTAAATCAGCCCCAAAATATGTATTTATATTAATTATTTTTGTGATAGGTGCATTAAATATGCATGAGATGACCCTGCCTTTGGTTTTACTGTAAGTATTAAATCTCTCTGAATGCATTGAGCCACGTTACATTCTGGGATATGATTATTAATACTACTACTCATAATAAAACAATAATAATACTAATAATAATAACCCCTTCGCTGCTTCTGTCGGCCAACGGCCGTCGCGAGCACTACCTCCGTAGTGCTGCGCACGTCCGTTGGCCAACGCGGCCCCGCCCACTCAATAAAACCACCGCACTGCGGCGGAATTGCCTCCGCGGTTAAGCGGCTAGTAACAATAATAATAATAATAATAATACTAATAATAATAATAATAATAATAATTATGATAACAATAATAATGATAATAATAATAATAATAACAATTTTTATTATCATTATTTATTTTTATATAGCACTTTGTTGTGTTTGCTCATTGCTCCACTTGGTGAGAGCCAGTCACGAGGACGGTAGTGCGGAAGTGCGGACGGACTGCAGCTCAGCTGAGTTGAGTGGAGCTGAGCGAAGCATCCAGCGCGGCACGGAGCATCAGCTGCATCAGTCGCAACCCTCAACCCGAAAGCAATGAAGCCGAAAGCCGCGAGGACCCCGCCCTGCCCTGCATCTCCAGCTTGGGGGACAGTGAGACGGTGAGATGCGGGGACGCGGGGAGACACAGGGTTGATGGGTGGGGAGCACCAGAGGCTAGAGCCGCGGCACTACCCAACCCAGCGGAGGCAGCCAGCGTTAGGCTGGTGCGGCTTCCGGGTTGGTGTAGGCCACTCCTTGCTCACCCGTCTGCCTGCCTGATTCCACTAGTGCGCTCTGTCTGGTGCCCTTTGCTATGCCCATTTAATAGCGCCCGCACCACGTGACACATTAGCTGCAGACACAGCCCTTGGGGACCTGTAACCCAGTAAACCCGGAAAACCGGCGGTTCGCAGACCATCCACCCAACAGGTCAGGCAGCATCGAGTGTCGGGGGTGCAGCAGCCACACAGCAGAGCGTGAGCCTGGGCCCCCTGTGGAAGCGGATCAGCCAGGTCTGGGCTTGGCGGCAGCCCGGCAGGAAGCCCATAGACTTGGTCATTGTGCTCATCTTTGTTAAACTTGCCCCATCTACTACCAACCAGAAGCGTGGCCAGTGGGCAGAGGACTGGTCCAGGCCAGTTCAGATTGCTGGAGCACCTCTGAGCCAATGAAGATTAAAGGACCTCAACTGCACAGGAAATTTACTTCTTGTAAAGTAGATTTAACAAGGCCAGAATAGTAATGGTCAGAGGACAAGCGGACTAGGCCGAGAGAGCTGTAGAGTCCCCCAGACCTTTGAGCGCCCAATAACCGAGTGGTGGCCGCGAGCCTTGGACGACAGGCAGACCAGGCAGACCAGGCACCCGCGGTCAGAGAGGTGGCCAGAGTGGCAGAATAATTGGCCATATAGGCCTAAAGAGATTAAAGAAAAGCCCAAGCCAAGTGTTCCTCTCTCCTGGACTGGATTGTGAGTGCGATTAAGAAGAGCTTGAATTGGCGGAAGATGCCATCTAGATGCCTGCGCCACGGTCGGTTAATCACATTTACAGAGTCAGGTGCAGAGCCTTCTCCCGGATCAGTTGGAAGTGAATCCGATTGCCCTAGCTCTCTTAAATTACATAAAACTATCAAGCGTAAGAAGCCACAAGATCATCTGTCCTTTTTGAAATCTCAGCCTACAGTGTTAGCAATGTTCACTAAGGGGTTGAGAAACAAGACATCGCGGATTAACAAAGAGGGGATGTCCCCTAGTATGGCTAGTGCGGATGAGTCAAGCACTGATATAGTCATTTCACAGTTATTAGATCCGCACCAGAGTAAGTTTATTGTGCAGAAATTGGCGGAATCTCCTATTTTAACTCAACCTACCCAACTTATTGAACAGCCTTCGTTGAACACATTGGTTGAAGATATAGAAATGGACATGTCTGATGCTAAGGATAATTCTAAAATAGTAGAAGCTGGTAAAAAGCCTTCGCCTGAATCTGCTGCCTCACTGAAGACAATGAGCGGGGTGGCTATAACTGGCACTGCAAATGCGGCAGAGTTAAATTTAGGATTGTCTTCATTTAGGGGGTTGTCTCAGATGCCCCAGAACGATCAACGCGGGGCTGAATGTAGTTTGGAATGTAGTTTGGACCCTGGGGATTTAGAGGACATCACTTTGCCGGATATAGCTTTACCCTTGGTGAAAAATTAAGAGTTGGAGGCTAAATTAAAATCACCGATCGCTCAAGAGACAGCATTGAGAATGTCAACAGACTGTCCTGCTAGTTGTCCACGAATGCCAGCTTTGTATAGCAGCACTCCTTCAAGTGTTGGTCTTTCTCGTATATCGGAGACATTGAACTCTGAGGGGACCCTAAGCAAGGGGGCACAGGACATATGGCAGCTAATGAATGAGGGTTCCAATTGGAATGAGGATGAAAATGTGAATAGGGGAGGGAGGGATAACTTTGAAATTTCAAATGCCTTAAAGAGGATTTTGTCTTCAATTGTAACTTTGTTAGAAAAATGCACTATTAACTCTGACCATTTGTTGGATGTATTGTCTCCAATTTTGGTAGGTGTACAGCACCTTACTACTACCGGTTGCTACCTAGAAAAAGTGAAAATGGACAATGATCTGAATACTCAGGCTTCCCAGACTAATATAGTGGTAAGGGAAATGGGAATCCAAGTGGGAGCTTGTGGTGCTACAGGAGTTTCCTCAGGCGGGCAGAACGAAGAGACCATAGCACTAAGAGATATGGGTCGTGCTGCCCCTCTAAACCAGCTGTCTGAGGATAAACTATCATGTGTTGTTGCAACTGAAAACACAAAGGGTCAAGTTCTTAAAAACTCCTCGTCAATTTATGGAAGCGGCTTGGGCAAAAGCTCTGTCGTCAAGGGACCGGCATTCTTCACCACTGCACCTAAATGACTTTTAAAGTGAAACTTTTCCTTATAATATTACACATTCAGGTCGCCCCCCATCCGGACGACACATGTTCCAGCAAAACAGTTAAAAGTAATCCACCATTGCCGCCGTTTATAAATCAACCGATCATCGTACAGTTACCCTCCCACCGAGACCTGAGAATTGTCTTTTTCAAAATTTTAAGTTTTTTTGATCTTTATCCCCTTCCCAAACGTTTTAGGTATCTAAAAAGGACAGCATCAGAAAATCACTTGGTAATCTGTTTGTATACTGAAAGGTTGAAAGACCTTACCAACTTATGGTAGTCGACAACAATTACTGATAATTGTTCCATTTATGTTAATATAATGAACGAATGCTTTATGATATGTTATTTTTTAATTTGTCTTTAACTATGAACTCTGCTCCTATATCTTTTTTTATGTGGAAATTGTAAAGGTTTTAATTAACCAAACAATAAACTATTACTTACTTACTTACTTACTTACTATGCAGGAAATGGGACTGTAACTAATTCCAATTGGATGAATACAATCATACCATCCAATACAATACAATCCTCGTCTATTTATTCAATCTTTAAAAAAGGAAACTTACTCTCATTTGGCGATCCAGTAATTACATCTGCTCCCTCTCTTATTAAACAGTCTAAGGCTGTAACTGCACTGGATCCTCCTGGGGAGGGTGCCTCCGAACTTGTATATGATGGGGCAAAAACACGGAAGGGGAAGAAGAAAAAGTACCGGCGTATCACAAAACTTAAACCAAAAAAACGGAGGTTTTTTGAGGCTTCAGTAGAACCCAATAATGCTATTTTGCCCAAAACCGGGAAAGAGTATAAGGCTGCTGGCCTCCATGGTGGTCAAGAATTGAAATGCCCGGATAATAATCCCTCCTATCCCTCTTCCAGTATGATAGAAGTGCCTTTATTGGGAGGATGTGGACAAAATGATGGAAATACGGATTTGAGAATAGTGAGCTATTATGAAGGATTGGGATTGGGATCTGAATGGGAGAACCAAACTCCAGGGTCACGCTCGGATGTTAAGGAGAATATAGTGGTAAAAATAAAAACGAATAATACCACGTCTGAGGTAGGGCAAATGGTGGATAGTGCTCCTCCAAATTTTTCCCGTACTGATACTCATCATGGACGGATAGACTCTAGTTTCGGAGTGGAGAATGGAGGTGGGGTGAGTTGTTCTTCTGTGTCCTTTTTTATGGTGCCTCTTCCACTAATAGCAAATACAGTGGAACAGGGGGCAGAACAAATGTATAGTGATAAGGTAGTAAGAAGGTGTAAGTCAGGACAGGCATATAAAACCCTGATCTTTGCCTCACTGTTTGACAGAGAACTGGGCCCACTAAATAGAAGTCGCCTTTTGCAGCTTCTATCCGAAATCGAGGATTTGAGATTGATTACAAGTGGAGATATTGATCGGGTTTTATTGGGCTGTCGAACTCCAAAGTTATTTTTAGCTCTGGGATAATTGTAAGGTTAGTCCTGGCGAATGTCGATCAGTTTAGGAAAAAAAAATGAGATTGATGTATTCTTGCATGAGGAGCCAGTAACTCCACAGAATGAATTTATTGGAAGTACTCATCAGGTCTTATGCAGTACGACATCGAATAGTAGGGGCCCCATAATTTCGAAAGAGATCATCAGAATTTCGGTTGGTAGCAATACAGGTGAAAGGGTGATTAATATTGCAGGGCTTGGGGAGCAAAGGGCAACTAAAGTTAATGGGGAGGCTGAATTGGCACAATGGAGTTGGGTAGCCGGTTCTTTGAACGGTCTTAAAGGAAATAAAAAACTCCCTATGCTGCAGAGGTAGCCCCATGGGGAAGATTCTGTCCTGGAATGTGGCAGGTGTAGGAAACAGAAGCTTTAAATTAAATTCTCTAATGATTTACGATCCTAAGATAATCTGCCTTCAGGAAACATGGTGTTGTGCAGATTTTAGTTTTGAGAATTTTTTTGTCTTTTCCTGTGCAGTGAAACCTTCAGTAAAGGGTCACGCAAGTGGGGGCTTAGCTATCCTACTTAGTAATAGTATAAATTGGAACCCTCTGGTCTTTATTCATTCTTCAAAACTCTGTATGTGTTTAAAACTGACCTTGGGTAATGTAACACAAGGTCTGCGTTCATTTCTCTTATTGGCAAACATATACATTCCTCGTGGTAGGGCATCCGATTTTCTTGTTAACTCCATCTTTTCTTTTGTGCATAGAATCAGTATTTCTGAAGATTGCACTCGGATAATTTTAGTAGGTGATTGTAATGCCAAAATCTCAAACTGCTCCTTGTGGGCCTTTAGCAACCAAGATCTGGAAGACGCATGGTCCATCCCTGAAATTTTGTTGCCTGCTCATACCAGATCGGATAAGAGAGGATTGAGTCTGCTGGACTGTTTGAGAACTCATGATTTAGTTATATTAAATGGGAGATTTCTAGAGGACTCTCCTGCATCCCATACTTTCCACGCTGCCCAGGGGCAGTCATTAATAGACTATATGGTGGTATCCTGGGTACTGATCTGAGCAACCACAGTATTTTCTCAGTAGATGTTAATTTGGAGCTTAAGTTGTTTGATCGTTGGAATTCGAGAAATGATACAATCAAGTTTAATAGAACAAATTGGCGAACGTTTTGGTATAATAAAAATCTGATAAGCCTAGGGAGGTATATTAAAAATGCGAGCTCTGGCCCTGGTCAGGAAAATCCAATCAATTGGTTTGAGAAGCATCTGGCCCAATTTAGATTATGTGGAAGTTAAAAAATAGTCAACGGTATTGTTAAATCGGTGGTTACTTCACGGAAGTTAAAAAAGTTAAATCAGGAACTGAATTCTTTAATAAGGGACCAATTTAAGCAGGCCTTATCGTCTAGGCAAAGGGAAATTAATAGATTAAAAAGGGTAGGAACTAGACTTAAGGCTGCTGAACGCAGCGTGGTGGAGGACTCCAATTGGATTAAACTGAGAGAGGTTGCACGCTCCGGGGACTCACTTAAATATTGGACCATAATCACTGAATTCTGCGATACTAAGGCAATGGCCATTTTAATATCCGACGCAGAATGGACCAAATATATTTCACAGCTATATGCTTTAAATACTGGGAGGAGTTTTAATTTGGAGTCAATCCCAGAACACTCTTTGCTGAATATTTATGGCCCTCCTTCCTGTCGGGAAATAGAGAATTTTATTAAAGGGGCACGGTACTCTGGTGCAATGGGCCAGGATGACATCCCGATAGCCAGTCATGGGCTCACTTCCTTTTTCCGGTGTTTTCTTACTGCTATTCTTACGGAATTATTCCGCCCTCCTGGAGAGGAAGTATTGTAGACCCATTATATAAAAAGGGCCCTAAGATTTCTCCTGCCAGTTTTAGGCAGATTTCCTTATTGGATGCAACGGGAAAATTGTTTGCTAAGAGTATACTTATTTATCTGCAGGGTTGGGCGTTTGGTAATGATCTTGTACCTGCAGAACAAGCGGGATTCCGTAAGCATAGTGGCACTTTGGATAATATCACCGTTTTACAAACTCTGATTAAAAAATATCCAATAGGTAAAGGGATGACCTTATAGGCAGCCTTTATAGATTTCTCCACGGCCTTCGACTGGGTTGACTGGGGGACGCTGTGGAGGAAACTGGCTGAAATGAGGATTCCTGGCCAATTACTAAGATTGATCATCGCATTACATACCGCGACATGGATGCAGGTATTGATGAGGGGGCACGGCTACGTGGGTAATGGAGTCGGATGCACTCAACTAGAGCTCCGCCGCTGACTCCCCTTCCCCGCCACAGATATCCGCAATTTACGAAGCTGCAGGATCGGAGACTGGCCCGATTGAGGTGCGGACCTGCCCGGCTGCTACAGGGTGAACTACGATTGTGGCAGGCGCAGGGATCCGTGTCTGGAGCTGCACCGCAGTGACCGCGCTGCGCGCGTGGTCTGGCAGAACGGGCGCTTTCACTAAGTGAGTCCGGAGATGAGCTCCGCCCAGCAGGCCGCGTAAAATGGCGGCATACGGCGAACCGGCGCTTTACCCCTGTTGTCGGACGGGCGCAGTCTGACGTGGCTGCCCCCCTAGAGAGTCTGGCATATCCATGGCCCTGGTGAACGCCATTGCAGGGTGTGGGCGTGGTTGAGGTCGCCCAGGCCCGGATTCGACACACAGCGGCGTGAGAGGCCACCGGTCCTGCAATTGACAACGATACCTGGTGATTGCGGTAGCTGATGGAGGCTCTGTCCCTGGCCACGAGACGGTGACCCCCCGGACCGGGGCGCAGGGGGCTCGAGGGACGCCTGATTCTGGGGCTGGGCGGAGACACCGCTGAACCAGCTGAAGCATGGCACAGTGAGTAAAGTACCTGACTCAAGGGCCCCAACTGATGGCTGCCAAGCAACAAGGAACACCCAACATAGCCAGGGGGTGGTATTTTACTGGTGGTGCTCCACGGAACTAATACAGGCCAATCTGGCCTGAGATATTCCCCTGGGGGGGCTGAAATTGGATCCTCAAATATGCTGGCCATACGATGGGGAGAGACCTCTGATCTATGGAACGCCTAGACAAAGGGGAACAGTGCTAGCCATAGACACAGGACTAACTACTGCAGTAGTTTTGAATAGCGCCCAGATACCGGGCACAGGCTCTGTCAACCAGAGAGAGCACCTCGGATGTACCTTCACCCTGGTGGCATTTGGGACTTTGGCTGGCGGTGCAACAGACACGGCTGACTGGATACTCTCGGATGGGCTCGGAGTGACTATTACGTAGTTAAGGCCTCGCACAGGGAAGTGCACTGTGCGCTGGCCGTCAGAAAGAAACTGTACGCTTCAGTACTCACTGATGCCACCTGGACACATGTTTGGGGCTGGCCCCGGCTACCAGGCATACTAGAGTGAACAAGACTCCAGTGGGGAGCTAGATGACTGTTTAAAACACTAATCACGGCTGAGGAACTATACTGAGGAGAACACTGTCATCCACCCCACTCTGACCCTATGTGGCGAGGCGGCAGAACAAAAACCGCACTGGGGAACCGTTAACCAAACCTCCCTTAACCCGCGCTCAATCCGATAAGATGTCCGAGGAGGGGTCATCTGACCCGATGTCTAGCAAACTAGATGCAGTGTTGGCGGCGGTGGAAAAGCTGGGCGAAACTATGAATCAAACCCGCACATCGTTGGAGGGGAAGATAGACAAGGTAGCTATTCATCTAAACCTTCTGCACGCAGATCACCGCAAGCTCGCAGACAGGATGTCCGCAGTGGAGGCTACCATTGCAGAGATCTCTCCGCAAACTACAATGGCGGAGAAAAATATTACGGAACTTATAAACAGGGTGGAATATCTAGAAGGTAGAGCTGAAGACGACGAAGGGAGATCAAGACATAACAATGTACGTGTAGTAGGCCTTCCGGAAGGCAAGGAAGGCAAAGACCCTGTAGCCTATACCGAAACCTGGCTCCGAGCCTTGTTACCCAAGGAGTCACTCTCTCCACTCTTTGTAGTAGAGCACGCACATAGGGTGCCGGCCAGACCTCCGCCCCCGGGGTCCAACCCCAGACCTCTTCTGATCAGACTGCTGAACTACAGGGACAGAGACGCTATACTTCGGGAAACCAGAAAACTGCAAGAGGTGCACGTAGACAATCACAAAATCATGTTCTTCCCGGATTTCACAATACAAGTCCAGAAGCAGCGCTACTCGTACATGTCAGTGAAGAGAAGGCTCCGACAACAAGAGTTGAAATATTCCCTGCTGTTCCCAGCCCGTTTGAGAGTGGTGGCGGGTGGCAAGACCCATTTCTTCGACACTTCAGAGGTGGCTGAGGATTGGCTAGACACATCTGGAATTGCGGGAGAGACTACCACGCGGATAGGATCATCGGACGCTACCACCAGCAACCCCCACAGACGTCGATGGAGGGGGAAGCATTGAGCGAAACTCCAAACACCACAACATCTCGGACCTAACCAGGAGCAGATGCTACAAGGCCGACGCAGGGCCCTCCAAGCAACTGTAGACATTGGTGGAAGGCATGGAGACGCGACCTCGGTGTCCAGCCTACAAAAACAAGACAGCAAAGGAGAATTGTCAGATGAGGTCCTAAATTCACAAGACTCATGTGAAGTGCCGGAGGTCACCCCACAGACAGCGGACGAGATTGCTTAGATATAGATGGAAACGCGGGACAGACTTCAATGGACACATATTGCTGTATACGCAAGTATAATATGATGATATTGTTTTTACTGCCTCACAGTTCCAATATGCTGCATGATACTTGTGGATTGACACTTACTACAACACACAGAAAACGCCTGGTGGGTGGGCGTTGGTTACCCGGGCAGACTGGGAAGGGAGGGTTACTCTCCCCGGAGCCACGGGCCTCTCTTTTATAATTTTAAGGCCCTGTTCTGTGCAACCTAAGTGGGGGGAAGAGGGAGTCGCCGAGGCTTCATTTCTTCTATTCAGCAGACACACTTTATCTGTGTTAGACCCCCTTGTCATTGTTTAAATGTCGGTTTTGTTCTTTATTTGGACGATTGCTTGTTGCATTTTTGCCCTTTTGGTATTCTTGGTTTTAGTTTGTAGCAGATTTGCCATCACACACGTCCTGGGCCAAATTGTATTGGGTGCTAGATGTGTAACCCTGTTGTACAGGTTCTCATTCCTGACAGATGTTTCCTTAATCAGATCACTTGTCAGACTACTACTGGCGTGTAAGCTGCTATCTAACCTAACACTATGGCACCAATTAAATTGGGCACATGGAATGTGAGAGGTATTCATAGCCCGTCCTGCAGATACCTCATTTATTCATATCTTAAGAGACACCAGATACAGATTGCTCTCCTTCAAGAGACTCACCTGACACGGTCTGAGGTGACGCACTTACAGAGAAGATGGCGAGGTCAGCTGTACGCCACGGGGTACTTAGCATTTTCCAGGGGGACCCTAATCTGGGTTAGGCTGGGGACCCCGTTCAGCGTAGACGACTCCCTTATCGATGCGGAAGGCTGTTATGTAATTTTAAAGGGCAAGCTAGATGGCCGACCTGTACTTATTGCCTCCATATATGCACCAAATACTGATCAAGCAGTTTTTTTGGAAACATTATCGAGCAAGTTAGCCACATGGCACGATGCTCCAATGATAGTAGGGGGAGACTACAACTGTGTACTTGATGTCTCACTAAATCGATCCTTTCCACCCCTCCCGGGAGCACCAACACACGCTGCCATGAAGGCATTGCTCAACTGGGCTACACAATGGCACTTAACGGACATATGGAGGCACAGAAACCCACATGACAGACTATACTCCTACTATTCAGGGACACATGGATTACATGTTCGACTTGACTGCATAATGGTAACCGATGACCTCTTGACTGTTATCTCAGACCTGCAGTACCTTGGACGGACGCATTCAGATCACAACCCTCACACAATACAAATAGAGTGGACGAGCGCCACGCCGCCCGTACCTAGATGGCGGCTACAGCCTGAAACCCTGCTGGATGCAACGTTCCGGGAGTCTTTGGCAATAGCTGTGACACAATATTTCGGAGAGAATGCAGATACTGCCTCGTCCCCATTAATAGAATGGGACGCCTTCAAGGTGGTCACTAGAGGGAGTTGCTTAGGCATGCAGGCTGGCATGCGTAGACAAATAGAAACAGACCTCACTGTTATAGAGAAAAAGCTAGCATCTAATGAGCGAGAGGTGATAGAGGGCTCTAATAGGAAATTGTCTCAAAACAGGGAAGAACATGCCCGCCTGCAGGAGCGACTCCGCTGTCTTAACTATGCAGCACACTCTGCGCGTACGCACCAAACGGGCGAAAAAGCTGGTAGACTATTAGCATGGCTGATACGTCAAGATGACACAACATCCCCCGTCTCATCCATACGTTCTGCGCAGGGAGTTTCAGTATATTCCCAGCAGGAAATACACAGGGAGTTTACGAAACACTATGCTTCACTATATGAATCCCACACTTTGGCCACCTTGATGGACATTCGCAGTTACTTAGAAGATATCACCCTGCCACAAATTACACGCGAGCAACAACCTGAGCTGAACGATCCCATTCTCCTAGAGGAAATCAGGGCAAGTATAGGCTCGCTAGCCAATGGTAAGACGCCAGGTCCGGATGGCTTACCGGCGGAGTTTTACAAAGCCTATGTGGCTGAGTTGGCGCCTCAACTCAAGAAAGTCTATGATGCTGCACTCACTAACTCCACCCTTTCAGACACACAGAATAAAGCACTGCTGATTTCTCTCCCTAAGCCTGGTAGAGATCCAGAATATCTGGGCTCATATAGGCCACTGGTGCTACTCAACACAGACTACAAGGTCCTCGTGTCCATCCTGGCGGTGCGCCTAGCTCCACTGGTACGCAACCTGGTACATGCAGACCAGAATGGGTTTATCCCCACTAGGAATACGTCACTAAACATACGCAGACTTTTTAGAGTGCAACAATATGCGACGGGTAGATGGCCGCTTTCAGATTGCCTGGTCCTAGACCTGGAGAAGGCCTTCGATTCTTTGGAATGGCCATATCTCTTTGAGGTGCTGCGCAAATATGGGCTGGGCGATGATTATATACGAATGATCCAATTATTATATAAGCGCCCTTCTGTTAGGGTCCGAACAGGCCGGCTTATGTCGGACAGCATACCAGTCAATAGAGGCACCAGACAGGGATGCCCACTATCCCCGCTCCTCTTTTCTTTGGCAATGGAACCGTTGGCGACACGTCTTGTCGTGTAGTTCCTATAGTACCCATGCAGGACCTGCGCGTTTGGATAACATAAACTGGGGGCTTGGTGTTAGACTGACTCTGTGCACCCCCACCGCATATGTTAGCCGGATTTGCATTAGCTAGCTCACAGTGCCACTAGAATCTCCTCTTATCGGGGAGAGATTAGTTTCTGGCAACCTTAGATCATGACAACCCTGATCCCTCAGAATCGTGGAAACAATGTACTACTTTTCGCTCAGTCACTTGTGCTTACTTGTTCGGTTTATCTCAGAGAGTTACACAGAATAAACAGTCTGGGTGTTTCAATAAGTATTTATTGAACAGTTGTTATTCTAGTGTAAAATATATGTGCTGCAGCAACCAGCAGACAGTAGCAGAGATATATTATCAGCAGTACGATAAAAGTGAAAGGATAGTACAGTTCTACCATATTGCAATAATAATGGTTACATATATGAATATATAAAATGCATTATAAAAGTGTGCGTACTCCTACGATGCATAACTTGATGTACCTAAGTGTACCTAGCATGTGTGTAGGTCTAAAAGCCTAAGAGCCAAGAATCCTTCTAGGATTTAGTCGAACCCCATTACCTGAATAGAGAGAGTGTGGGGCCCCGTCCTGGTCTCGAGTTGGACACCCCGCAAGGGCTGTGTTAGACCGCTGTCAGCTGGAGCGACTGCATGCAGGAGCCTCAGCGTCTCTGGTCAGTGTGTCGGCATGGAAGTCTCTGTTCCCTCTACTTTACCGTGGCAAGATGTGGTGCATTTATACCCTAAAGTGTCTCGTCCCTCAGTATGGTTTGTATTGGTCTTTGTTAGACATGAGGAAGACGTCAGGGGTGAACTTTGTACATACATATTATGCGGGAGATGTAGCTGGTGAATGCTCATGCATAATTTGATTTGATTTTTGATTTGAATTGATTTGATTTGTAAAGCGCAGGAATCACCCCCGAAGGGGTATCTCCGCGCTGTAGAAGCAGGTAAGTCAGATAAACATGGGCAGACAGGTTTACGCTCTAAACAATACTGTTTTCAGGAGTTTCCTGAAACCTAGTAAGTTGGAGCATTTGCGTAGTTCCTCGGGCAGGGTGTTTCACAATTTAGAGGCTAGATGGACAACGGTTTTGCCTCCGGTTCTAAACTTCTTAAACCGGGGAACCACCAGCAACCCTTTACCTTCTGATCTAAGATGACGATTCGGACAATAGATTTTAAATTTATCTGACAGGTAGCTGGGGCTCGCACCATATAAAGCTTTATGGGTGAGACAACAAAGCTTAAAATGAATTCTCTGGCGGATAGGGAGCCAGTGAAGTTGTTGGAGCAATGGACCTGAGGAGGTGCGAGGTGGTGTTTTTAGGGCCAGGCGAGCCGCCACATTTTGTACAATCTGCAATCTGGTTAGTAGGGACTCATTTGCAGATGCCAGCAATGCATTACAATAATCTAAGCGGCCAACGATCAAAGCCTGAATCAGGGTTCTTCGAACAGAGAGAGGCAGCCATCGAAAAACTCTGCGCAAAAGGCTTAGTGTATGGTAACAAGTCCCTGCTGTAGTCATCACTTGGTCCTTCATGGATAACAACACATCCAAGCGTACTCCCAGGTTTTTTGCCACCAAGATAGGAGTAGGAGCAGAACCCAAAGTTGCAGGCCACCACCCAGGGGACCAGAAATTCTGGGCTGACCCAAACAACAAAATTTCTGTCTTGGATGCATTTAGTTGCAGACAGTGGTTCGTCATCCACTCTGCAATAGCTGACATCCCCTTAGTAAAACGCTGATCAACAAACTCAGAGTCCTTATCAAAGGACAGGAGCAATTGGGTATCGTCAGCGTAAGAAAAGGAGTGAAACCGTACTCCCTAATCACCTTGGCAAGGGGGCCACATAAATATTAAACAAAGTTGGGCTCAAACAAGAGCCCTGGGGCACCCCCTTAGTGAGTTTCGAGGTTAGGGAACGGAAAGGGCCAAAATTGATAGTCTGGGTGTGTTGGTCAAGGAAACTGACCAGCCAATTAAGTGCCTGTCCCTGCAGACGGGCCTCCCTCAGTTGCAAAATCAGTTTCTGATGAGAGACCATGTCGAAGGCTGCTGTCAGGTTCAATAATACCAGTATCACTGCTTTATTAGCATCCAAAGCCATTTTAATATGATCAGTAACCCCAATAAGGGTTGTCTCTGTGGAGTGGTTGGGTCTAAACTCTGACTGAGAAGGATCAAGAATGGCGTGTTTGTCGAGGTATTCCACTAGCTGAGTGTTAATATACCTCTCTGCCATTTTACTCATCAACGGGAGGAGTGAAATGGGGCGGTAATTAGATAGCACATCAGCGGGCAATTGATCTTTCTTTTTAATAGGGAGTACTTGAGCGGACTTCCAGTCAAGAGGCAGAATACCTTCGCTTAAAGAGGTGTTCAAAATCTCAGTCATTGGGGCGGCTAAAAGAGGAGCAAGCAGAGCAAATTTATGAGCTGGCAACACATCTAGAGGAGTGCCGGATTTTGCCGTACCAAGCATGGCTTCCACCTGAGAAATCTGAAAACCTTTGAAACCAACCAGGCCTGAGGCCAAATCCTTAGCTGTTTGAGAGCTAAAGTCAAAGGGCTCCACGTGACAGGGATTTTGAGGAAATTGGTTATAGATCAAATTGATTTTATCCTCCAGGTGCACAGCAATATTGTCACACAGTTCCTGAGAGGGGACAATCTGTTGTGCGCAAGCTGAGGGCTTAGTAAAGGCATTAAGGACCTTATATAGTTCCTTTGTTGAATTTCCTGCCTGGTTCAGTTTTAGTATAACATGCTTTTTCCGTGCTATTTTTAAATTCTTGTGATAGGCAACGAGAGCCAGTTTAAAGTTAGATCTTTCGCTATCTAACTGAGATTTGCGCCAGCTTTTTCCAGCACTTTACATCTGGATTTTTCCATCCGTAGCTCGGCAGTGTACCAATCTTCACTTTTTTCCGAGATTTATTAAATCGATGTTTTAATGGAGCCAGTGTGTCAATTATGTCACCAATTTTATCATTAAAAACTCTTAGCTTCATTGTGCTGTCCATATGTTCATTGAATATCGGGGACGTATATAGTTTACTAAAAGAGTCATACGTGACTTTGTGCCATTGTCTTTGAAGAGCCATCTGGGTGCCTCCAGCTGATTGCTGTCTGAGGCAGCTAGTGATCTGAAACGGAATCATAGAGTGATCCGACCATATCAGTGGACAAGGGGGATCAGCACTTATGAGAGGGGAATTGGTAAATATAATATCCAGGGTGTGACCAGCCAAGTGTGAGGGACCACTGTTAATCTTTCCCAGGCCCAGAGTGGCCATGTCCGCTAAAAAGTTGGCAGCTTCAGTGTTCTCTTTGTCCTCACTATGGATATTGAAATCCCCTAACAGCATGAAGTGATTGGAGGCAATAATATGAGGGGCGATTTTCTCAATTAATTTTAAATTAAAATCTTTAAGTGGCCCCGGAGGGCGATATATCAGCGCACCCTTTAAAGTTTCTTGATGTGATAGTTCCACTTTGAATATACAGATTTCCATCTGGGTATCTGGGTATTTATGAGTACATTGTAGGCCTGTGTTTGGGAAAAACCCTGCAGTGTTCAAACCACAGACTAGATAACGTTCAACCCTCAGAGTTCGTTGTGTGCTGTAGGGAACTAATGTAGGTGAAAGATCATGCCTATATTAGGGCATAGGAGGTCATGACTATAATAGGGCATAGGAGATTATGACCATAATAGGGCATATACGATTATGACCATAATAGGGCATATACGATTATGAACATATACGGCATATATGAATGTGTCTATATTAGGGCCTCTATACGAAACATAACAGTCTTCGTGGGGAGGGGGAAACATGGGGTATTCGTTTGGGAGACGGGCTACATGCTGTCTCATTATATGCTGAAGACTTGCTACTATTTCTGCAAGATCTGCATGAAATTCCCAATTCAATCGCAGGTATACTCCGCGATTTCGAAAAGATGTCGGGGCTCAGAGTAAACTGGGCTAAATCAGGGTTGTACCCATTCAGTGACCGGTCCACAGAAAAAAATGTGTATATGAATAACTGCACCCTCCGCTGGTACCCAGTCATGTTCCGAAATCTAGGTATTTTCATATATCGCAACCCCATGGATATACTGGAGGGCAACCTAATTAGAGCTATTGCTGCTGTCAGAGCCCAGATCCAGTTCTGGAAATCACTTCCATTGAGCGTGATGGGCAGAATTGCATTGGCAAAGATGATAATATTACCCAAATTATTGTATTATTTCTTGAACCTCCCGGTATATGTCCCTGCCAAAATATTCCGTCACCTTGAACAGCTACTCCGGGACCTTATTTGGAACAAGGGCCGGCCTCGCATAGCACTATGGAAATTCTATGCCCCCGGCAGTAAAGGTGGCCTAGCGGTCCCAAATTTGGAGCTGTATTACTTGGCGGCACAGTTACAATGGGTAACAAAATGGCTGGCGGGCATGGGACTAGAAGACACAGCCACCGAAGGGCTCCCCTGGTCACACCCTCAAATACTTCAACTGTTCCATCCTGTTGCTCGGCCGCCGCACCCAGCACATAGCTACGTTGCCCTGGCGTACCGGTGCAATGGGAGGAGCCTATACCTCACCAGGTCTGTCACCCCCTATGCCCCGCTGACGCCACTGACGGGGCCACCCAGAGGCAGAGCAGGCACCACCAATTAGGAGCTTGCGAGCTGGCATACCGCAGGGTTAATTTGCGATAATGTGTCACAATCTGCACACCTTCACTTGTAATTATAACTAGATTACTACTGCTATATCAAAAGAAACAATGCGTGCTGCTTCGTGTGCGGGATCTGCCTCAGTCACTGAAAAACTAATCACAAATGAGGGCACGAAGAACACTCCGTGCTCTTACAAAGCGCACAGCGGAAAGAACCACTTGGGTTTCAACATAAAGGATTATGTGGTTTACATACAATTCAAACGAATTATTTCAAGACTCAAAACCATGCGTAAACAATTCTTTTGTATTTGCAGTCAAAGCTTATGAAAGGATATACAAATCATTTACAAATCAAAACATTTGGTTCAATTACATCTGAATGTAATAACATAAGTCAAGCTCTACTACATGAGCATATATTTCTCGTTACTCTTTTCAGCCCCAATGCATTTCGGGTGAAAACCCTTCTTCAGGGGGATCAGGTGAAAAACAAACAGTTTCTTGAAGCGGCCTCCTGCCGGAACACAAAAAAACTAAAATCACAACTCTATGCAAAGTCATATGGTATGAGCTTCAATTACAAATAATGCTGTAATTTATCACTGTGCGCCAACACAAAGGTCAGGCCCTAACCCTATATGGTTTAGGGAAGTGTCGTGATCAGCACCCAACGCCGTGATTCCGGAATCAAAAAGTCACAAGTTTAAAGCCCCGGTGACATGCAAAGTAAAATCAAACGAAACTAACACCAAAATGAAATCAGCAGTGAAAACCGATCACAATGAACGAGGTGTGTGAACCAAGGTAAGCTGTATACCCATACCTCAGGTGAAGAAAAGACGTCCAGCGAGGTTCCGAAATTAAAATTAGAAATGATCCTGACAAATAAGACACTAATGTTAATATCCAAGTACGAATGCTCTTCCAGTGAAAGCCATGTAAAACCGCTTTCACTTACCTCTGCCATAACTTCCAAATTATTTGGCGGAAGCCTAATAAAAAAGGAAAGAGGCTGATAATGAGCTCTGACGAGAGAGTCACTGCGAAAGGTTACAACAATATCGAGTCAATATCCCACCATGTGACGCGACGTTCTGTTAAACCCGTGTTTTTTCAAAAGTCCAGGCAACAGGAATTGGGATCTAAATAAAATGAATACCAATTATAACAAGCTGAAGAAGCAAACTTCGCGTTGATAAGAACGGTCTCACGCTGTGAAACTCACCACGTAGTGAAGTGTAACGTCGCTACCGAGTAACGCCGATGTGATCACACTGAAAACGCGAGATGCGAACTAAGTAACCTTCCGGAACCGCCCTCAGGGCGTGGACTGTCAATCCAACTTTATTGTGCAATGTGATGGTTGCCACAACACAGCCACAATTTACATCAGACGTATGGTATGTAAACACTTCTGAGGGCAACGAGCGATAGTAAGCATGCACTGGTGATAAAAAATATTAGTGAAATGGCTGTGGTGCGTATCGTGCTTCATGTGAGCGGACCGATACAGAAACTAAGCGAAATTGCAATCTGTGATAATATGAAGAAATAAAAATGTGATACTGTGGGGAAATGAAATGAACGAACAAGGGGCACATGGTCAACGTGTGTGCGCTCAGTGATGTACATAAGAGTGTCATAAGTGCATCAACATTGTATAATGAACACAATCAGGCATAGAAATCAACATAAATGATTATGCTACAAGAAGCATAACAGTTCATATTGGTCATTGAGACCCTTTGGAATGATGGTATCAAGATATTTTATCCAAAATGTTTCCCTACGCGCTAATGAGGTATGTGTGTCTGTCCCTCTCAGTGCAATGATCTTTTCAAGTATGGTAAAACGCAATTGTGGAATGGAATGTGACTGACTGAGCCAATGTGCTGATAAACAAGAGTTGGTGTTTTTGGTTCGGATCATGCTTTTGTGTTCGGTGATGCGAACTTTTATTTTACGTGATGTGCGTCCCACATAGGTGAGTCCGCATGGACATTTAATTGCGTAAATTACACAATCAGTATTACAATCAGAGGAATGTTTTAATGCGATTTTCTTGCCTGTATGAGGGTGCAAAAATGAGTTTCCGATAATCACATTACTGCAATGGCTGCAATTCCAGCATTTTTTCATGCCCGTGAATATACCTGCTCCTGGGGATACTTTTGTCTTCAAAATTTCTGTAATATTTTTAGATCTGTGTGTGCAAATACTGGTTTATGTGTGAATACTATTTTAAAATCGGGTTCATGCTCTAACACTTCCCATCTACAAGAGATGATTTTTTAAAATTTTGGTTGCCTGTTGGGAATACTTTAGCACAAATACTTCTCTTTTGCTTGTGGATCGTGGTTTAGGCGCCAATAATTCTACACGCGTTTTCACTACAACTTAATTTCTGGAGGACTCCAAAATTGTTTGTGGGTATCCTCGTTGCAAGTATCTCTTGTGTTGCTCATGGATCATTTGTTCAGTATTTATTGGAGATGAAGAAATCCTTTTATGCAGATAAACTGGGAAAGTGGTAAATGTTTCTTCAGGGATGGCGGATGGAAACTTGAAAAATGTAGTGCATTATTCCTGTCCGTAGGTTTTTTGAAAATGGAGGTCTGCAAGCCTGTGTCGGAATTATTGATGAGAATGTCCAGAAAATTAATGGCATCTGTGTAAATCTGATATGTGAACTGGATCCGTGGGTTTTGTTGGTTTAGTGTATGAATGTTATCCTCATGTGGCTGGCGGTCACCATTCCAAATAATCAAGATGTCGGGCCTGATTCACAGAACTAACTTACGTCAAAAACGTAAAGTTAGTACTTTTTGGTATTCACAGAATACACTTACTCATTTTGGTATTCACAGAATGAACTTACTCATTTCGGTATTCACAGAAGTTAGTAGTCCTAACTTTAGGACTTCTAAATGCCTTCTGTGAATACCGAAAGTCTTAAAGTTAGGATTTTCTCAGTTTAGGAGTAGTAAAGTTAGGACTCCTAACTTTAGGACTCCTAAATGCCTTCTGTGAATACCGAAGTCTTAAAGTTAGGATTTTCTCAGTTTAGGAGTAGTAAAGTTAGGACTCCTAACTTTAGCACTCCTAAATGCCTTCTGTGAATACCGAAAGTCTTAAAGTTAGGATTTTTCTCAGTTTAGGAGTAGTAAAGAGAACTTTACTACTCCTAAACTGAGAAAATCCTAACTTAAGACTTTCGGTATTCACAGAAGGCATTTAGGAGTCCTAAAGTTAGGAGTCCTAACTTACTACTCCTAAACTGAGAAAATCCTAACTTTAAGACTTTCGGTATTCACAGAAGGCATTTAGGAGTCCTAAAGTTAGGAGTCCTAACTTACTACTCCTAAACTGAGAAAATCCTAACTTTAAGACTTTCGGTATTCACAGAAGGCATTTAGGAGTCCTAAAGTTAGGACTACTAACTTCTGTGAATACCGAAATGAGTAAGTTCATTCTGTGAATACCAAAATGAGTAAGTGTATTCTGTGAATACCAAAAAGTACTAACTTTACGTTTTTGACGTAAGTTAGTTCTGTGAATCAGGCCCGTCGTCAATATATCTCATGTAGCTGAGAAGATCCCTCGTCCAGTTGTCATTATTGAGAATGTGAGTGTGTTCAAAGTGAGCCATAAACATATTCGCATACGAGGGCGCCCCAGGAAAACCCATTGATGTTCCCGTTCTTTGTAGGTAGAAATGTTCCTTCCATGAAAAGTAGCTATGATATAGACTGAATTGTAATAGTTCCAAAAGGAAAATCTTCTCCGTACCTTCTAGTTGATGATTCAAAAGCATCCATTCTACCGCATCCATGCCTTCTCCATGCGGGAAGGATGTATACAATGCGACTACGTCGATGGTACAAAGTAGCGTGTTCTCAGTGATGCTGTGACGAATATTTTCCAGTTTTAAGAGACAATCCGTTGTGTCCTTAATGTACGTCCTCCAGGACTGTACCAAAGGCTGAAAATAGAAATCTAGGAATCTTCCAATCGATTCATGTAACGAACCACATCCTGCCATGATGGGTCGAAACGGTGGGTCTCTGGCATTCTTGTGCATCTTGGGAAGCATATATATATGTGGCACTTGTTGAGATGCTGTGAATAAGTAACGGCGTGCCGTTTCATTGATCCAGCCCATTTCCAGGGCTCTATCTAGAAGTGTAGATAACGTGGACAAGAATTGCCTTGTGGGATCTGTTTCCATGCGTATATACGTATCTTCATTGAGTAGGTGTTCATCCACCTTTTTCTCATAGAACACACAGTCCATCACCACAATGGCACCACCTTTATCCGCTGGTTGAAAAGTCAAGTCTTTATCCTTACTTAGGTTCCTTAGAATTCTGCGTTCTTGAAAAGTAAGGTTAGTGTGCTGCAATGATTTGTCGTTGATGGCTTGTAAATTAGTTTTCACCAGTAGTTCAAAGTTGTCTAACGTTTTGTGGGAAAATGGTGCCATAAATGTACTTTTGGGTTTGAACTTCTCTGGGGTGACACATTCCTCCGGAGATACAGTGTGAAAAAACCATCTTAGTCTTAACTTCCTCATAAATTTGAAGAGGGAAATTTCAGTTTCCAGATCTTCTCAGCTACATGAGATATATTGACAACATCTTGATTATTTGGAATGGTGACCGCCAGACACTTGAGGAAAACATTCATACACTAAACCAACGAAACCCACGGATCCCGTTCACATATCAGATTCACACAGATACCATTAATTTTCTGGACATTCTCATTAATAATTCCCACACAGGCTTGCAGACCTCCGTTTTCAAAAATCTACGGACAGGAATAATGCACTGCATTTTTCAAGTTTCCATCCGCCATCCCTGAAGAAACATTTACCAGTTTCCCAGTTTATCCGCATAAAAAGGATTTCTTCACCTCCAATAAATACTGAACAAATGATCCATGAGCAACACAAGAGATACTTGCAACGAGGATACCCACAAACAATTTTGGAGTCTGCCAGAAATCAAGTTGTAGTGAAAACGCGTGCAGAATTATTGGCGCCTAAACCACGATCCACAAGCAAAAGAGAAGTATTTGTGCTAAAGTATTCCCAACAGGCAACCAAAATTAAAAAAAATCATCTCTCGTAGATGGGAAGTGTTAGAGCATGAACCCAATTTTAAAACAGTATTCACACATAAACCAGTATTTGCACACACAAGATCTAAAAATATTAGAGAAATTTTGAAGACAAAAGTATCCCCAGATGCAGGTATATTTACGGGCATGAAAAAATGCTGGAATTGCAGCCACTGCAGTAATGTGATTATCGGGAACTCATTTTTGCACCCTCATACAGGCAAGAAAATCGCTCTAAAACATTCCTCTGATTGTAACACTGATTGTGTAATTTACGCAATTAAATGTCCATGCGGACTCTCCTATGTGGGATGCACATCACGTAAAATAAAAGTTCGCATCACCGAACACAAAAGCACGATCCGAACCAAAAACACCAACTCTTGTTTATCAGCACATTGGCTCAGTCAGTCACATTCCATTCCCCAATTGCGTTTTACCATGCTTGAAAAGATCATTGCACTGAGAGGGACAGACACACATACCTCATTAGCGCGTAGGGAAACATTTTGGATAAAATATCTTGATACCATCATTCCAAAGGGTCTCAATGACCAATACGAACTGTTATGCTGCTTGTAGCATAATCATTTATGTTGATTTCTATGCCTGATTGTGTTCATTATACAATGTTGATGCACTTATGACACTTCTATGTACACGTTGACCATGTGCCCCTTGTTCGTTCATTTCATTTCCCCACAGTATCACATTTTTATTTCTTCATATTATCACGGATTGCAATTTCACTTAGTTTCTGTATCGGTCCGCTCACATGAAGCACGATTCGCACCACAGCCATTTCACTAATATTTGTTATCACCAGTGCATGCTTACTATCGCTCGTTGCCCTCAGAACTGTTTACATAACATACGTCTGATGTAAATTGTGGCCGTGTTGTGGCAACCATCACATTGCACAATAAAGTTGGATTGACAGTCCACGCCCTGAGGGCGGTTCCGGAAGGTTACTTAGTTCGCAACTCGCGTTTTCATTGTGATCACATCGGCGTTACTCGGTAGCGACGTTACACTTCACTACGTGGTGAGTTTCACAGCGTGAGACCGTTCTTATCAACGCGAAGTTTGCTTCTTCAGCTTGTTATAATTGGTATTCATTTTATTTAGATCCCAATTCCTGTTGCCTGGACTTTTGAAAAAACACGGATTTAACAGAACATCGCGTCACATGGTGAGATATTGACTCGATATTGTTGTAACCTTTCGCAGTGACTCTCTCGTCAGAGCTCATTATCAGCCTCTTTCCTTTTTTATTAGGCTCCCGCCAAATAATTTGGAAGTTATGGCAGAGGTAAGTGAAAGCGGTTTTACATGGCTTTCACTGGAAGAGCATACGAACTTGGATATTAACATTAGTGTTTTATTTGTCAGGATCATTTCTAATTTTAATTTCAGAACCTCGCTGGACGTCTTTTCGTCACCTGAGGTATGGGTATACAGCTTACCTTGGTTCACACACCTCGTTCATTGTGATCGGTTTTCACTGCTGATTTGATTTTGGTGTTAGTTTCGTTTGATTTTACTTTGCATGTCACCGGGGCTTTAAACTTGTGACTTTTTGATTCCGGAATCACGGCGTTGGGTGCTGATCACGACACTTCCATAATTCATATAGGGTTAGGGCCTGACCTTTGTGTTGGCGCACAGTGATAAATTACAGCATTATTTGTAATTGAAGCTCATACCATATGACTTTGCATAGAGTTGTGATTTTAGTTTTTTTGTGTTCCGGCAGGAGGCCGCTTCAAGAAACTGTTTGTTTTTCACCTGATCCCCCTCTAGAAGGGTTTTCACCCTAAATGCATTGGGGCTGAAAAGAGTAACGAGAAATATATGCTCATGTAGTAGAGCTTGACTTATGTTATTACATTCAGATGTAATTGAACCAAATGTTTTGATTTGTAAATGATTTGTATATCCTTTCATAAGCTTTGACTGCAAATACAAAAGAATTGTTTACGCATGGTTTTGAGTCTTGAAATAATTCGATTGAATTGCATGTGAACCACATAATCCTTTATGTTGAAACCCAAGTGGTTCTTTCCACTGTGTGCTTCGTAAGAGCACGGAGTGTTCTTCGTGCCCTCATTTGTGATACCGCAGGGTTAGACACACTAGGCGACCTCTATGCCGACGGTGCCTTGATATCGTTTGAAGCGCTGATGGTGGACTACGGCCTATCCGCAGGTCAGTTCATATTGTACACCTCAATCACGAGATCGCTAACAGCAGCATGGGGGGACAAGACCACTGAACCAGAAACGAATCTTCTGATGCAATACTTGCGTGTAATGGGCAGGGGCTCGCACATTGTTCACTGGCTGGTTGAGGCTTTACTTTTACACACACTGACACCCATGACGGCCCTACGAACACGGTGGGAAGCAGATAGAGGTCAGCAATGGACGGACCGAGAATGGAACACGCTGTTTGCCAGTTCCACACACATACCCAGAAGCTCACGGTTTAAACTTATACAAACCTACATAACACAGAGGGCGTACCACTCTCCGGATAAGCTCAACCGATACTTCCACACCACCACTTCAGCATGCCCACGCTGCCTTCAAGTAGATGCAAACCTCTTACATATGCTGTGGTTTTGCAACGCCTTGAGCACATAGTGGCAAGTGGTCACGGAGACTCTTGTGGCCTGCACTTACTGGCAGATAGCACACACATGGGAGACATGCATACTGGGCCTCTACCCCAGATCTAGGAAAAACAAGGTCACTTCTAGATTCATAGATCTGGGATTGATAGTGGCAAAGCGCCTAATAACGAAGAGATGGAAACATCCCGACCCCCCTGTGATTGTAAGCTGGAGATGATCGCTATTGGTGTGGGCCTAGGCAGAAAGTACATCACTGCACAGAGAGGAAATAGCTAGACAGCATAAATACCCAATAGCACAGTATTGGCACGCTATACTTACGGAGTTAACGAACGTGGACAGGGAAGACAGAAGCGTTTTATCGCAGGAGGGCGACGCAGGAGGTGAGGATGTGGCAACTTAGAGGCGCGCAGCACCGCACATAGGTCATGACAACAGATTAAAAGCGAGTTATACAACACGTTTGTCAGTATAGGCAAGGCTGGTTGGCTTTTCAAGTAACATCTAGCACAGCACGCAGGACACGCTGGCACTATAGGAACGAGATGAGGGATGAGACATATATATTACGCGCACCCCGGTCCAGGAGCATACAGTAGTTGATTGCATTGTTAATATGTTTATTTAAATGTTATATCTTGTTTTGCACTCTCCTACCACTCTATCGACCAATACGGAGAAGGGCATCTGCGAATACCCTGAATAAGACGCAATGACATAGAAAGATACCATTACGAGTGTGACAACTGGTAGGTTCCCTCAGACACTAAGTGCAGAATTTACCTTCGGACAATAATGTGGGGACGATACAAACATAAAGCACGTACCATCTACACTTGAGTTAACATCTGTAACGCGCATTGAAATGCATGCGATAGTCACAAGTGGTTGGAAAAGTGTGTATCGTAAGTCAATAATCTGTAATATGTAGAACACTACCCGATGTTGCGTTCATATATGTACTTAACTGTAAATTTGGAAAAGTTTGAAAACATGCAATAAAGATATTTAAAAAATAAATAAATAAATAATGGATGCAGATATTGATGGGAGGTAACGAAGGCCTGTCAAGTAAAGTGGTAACTCATAATGGGCTGAAGCAAGGGTACCTATTGGCACCTCTCCTTTTTTCTTTATACATTAATGATCTGCCAAGCCGGGTAGGGCAGTGTAAAGGAGATTCGCCTAAATTAGGCCCTTAGGAATTGGGTTGTCTTCTTTATGCAGATGACGCTATCCTACTGGATTTAACTCCAATAGGCTTGCAAAGGTGAGTTAATGAGTTAGTTCATTTTTCTGATGATCACTTTCTAAAAATAAATATTATAAAAATTAAAATCATGGTTTTCAGGTTAGAAAAAATCTACGTTGGTTTTGGTAAAAAGTATACTTGAGGTTGTGAAGCAGTACCCGTATTTGGGAAGAATCTTCTCGAGCAAGTGCTCTAGCAGCGACCACACTTACCAGTGCAGAAGTAAAGCAATATCTCAGGCATCTGCACTTGGTAGGCTATACAAATGTTGCGGGCAAAGGCATTTTGCACATGTTTTATCTGTTTATTAAATTAAAATCCCGCCATCTTTGAGCTATGCATGTGAATCGGTGGATACACAGCAGTGGGATTTATTTGAGAAGGTAGAAGGGCGCATTTGGGGCCAAATCAGTAATTTGAATTGTGGAGCCAGTATAGCAGCCCTTCGACTGGAATTTCGGCTTCGTTCAACTCATGTGTTTGCCATGGCTGCATGTTTAAGATGGGGTAATGCTTTATTGGAAAATGACGCAAATCCAATTAGGGTTGCGTTAAGACATGAAACTTTTGTTAGCTTAAAGGGGAAAAGCGTTGTTTTCAGAAATTATGAGAAAGCCCAAGATTTATTTGAAATTGGTCGTAGTGTCCCGTACCCAAAATTTGTACTGAAAACTCTAATTAAAAAAACAATATATAAAGTTAGTCGCAAGAGAGATATATTGCTGTGTGCAGGGCAATCGAGAAACGATATAATAGTGGGGACTTGTATGGAGAAAAAACCCCAACCATATGTTTTATGGAATCTCCCCTATGGAGTACGTAGAACCATCTTGCTATTAAGGATGAATCTTCTCCCATTAAGAATCATAACAGGGGCTTGGGAGGGACTACCTAGGGAGAATAGACTTTGTGATCTATGCAGAAGTTGGGTGCAAGATCTAAATCATGTTTTGTTTGTTTGTCCCCCACTACAACAATTACGTCATTGTTTATTAAGACCTGTATTTCTAAAGAATAACATTCCTACAGCAGAGGAGGCCCGTAATTGTCTTTTAGCCCCGTCGTCTGAATTAATGTGTTTTAAAGCTTTCAGTTTTTTTAAACAATTTCTAAAAAAATGTAATTAAATGTGTAATGTAGTTTTCATCTCCGTTAAATTAAATATACATGTTCATAAATATGGGAAGTGTATTTTGCACATTATAAAACGGAGCGCAGGCCGAGATGTATATTATGCAATACTTGTCCGCCCCTCACTATATGTTTAGTTTTGATAGGTCTTATCTGTAGTGTTGTACACTCTTTTGGATTACAAATGGATATAAAGGAAGATGTTTTGGGATATGGTATACTACTGTTTTTTACTATTTTATAAGTGATTGAGTAATGTTTTTATTTATGTGTACTTGCACTTTATACATTAGGTGATGTGATTTAATGGACTCGCCTTTGCCTTTTCTTAAATAATGTCCTTTAATTCTAATTGTATAATGAAATTATAACCATTGTGCTCTTGCTTGTATTTTATTCTGGTATTACTATCAGGATGATTTGATATATTGAAATGTTTTCTTTTTACTTGTATATCTTTTATGTGAAACTCATTGGAGTTCCGAATCATAAATAAATAAATGAAAATGAAATGAATATAGCACTTTCTATCACATTTCTGCCATTTCCATGAGCTAAAAATAGCAGAGCAGGTGTTAGTGTTACCTAAGTTAATGTCACTCTATAATTAGCTGGTTCCGTGTTAATGTGCAGCCTGTTTATTCATTATTTAGGTTGTGTGGGGCAACACTAACATTTGAGGACTGCTACATGCTTTCGTAGACTTTGAGATACATAAAAACTATTTTTTTTACAATAGACTCCTTTGTTTGCAGCCTATGTCCTATGACTTAATTGCCTTTCTGTACCTTTTTTCCAGTCCACCGTCTGGTATTAACGGACATCTGGCCTTTTGGGGGCGCAGAATCGTCCTTTCGTGTATTCCACCTTTCCTTAACAAGAGAGCACAAGTCGAACCCATGTGCAATTTTCCTTCCTGCTTGCCCCTTTCTCCGCTTTGCCCACCGCTATTCAACAACTATTTCACTCCCTCTGCCCTAGTTACTGGTTCTCGCCTTGTACCCCGATGTAGATGACACACATTACACCACTAAACAAAATAAATATTGGCAAAGCCATAGGTTTAGCTTTGATATGCCAGCACATGCAAACACCCTTTCTGCAGGCTTGGATTTACCTGCATTAGCACAGTTAAGGCAGGCCTATGTGGCATCATACTGTTATTGTGCCATTCTAAACGCTATACTTAACAGGCGTTATTGTCACTTAATTTAACAGTACTCACTTTATTGACCAAGACGGAATTGTCTCACACTATAAAACAGTCAATGAGCTGCAAATATTAGAGGCCCAGGCAAGCACTACTGCCTCAAACGGAATCTGAAAAAAACAACGGCAGGCATGGCATGGCACCTTAGGCTGATGGGATTTGAAAGCCTGGCTATTGCAGTGTATGAATGCATTAATAGTCTGGGGGCATCCTATGGGCAGAACTGATAGACATAGCTAAGAGCCCTTATACCAGGGGCCGTATCACAGCAAGTGCGCCAGCTTTGCGTCCCCCCATGGTATTAAGGAAGGGGCCGCAGACGCTTGTGCGGCCCCTTCTGTAATAACAATAGCACTGGCGCACATAGAGCACCAGCGCTATCTGCAGGGGGTGTTCCCTCATTTGCATGGGGGCGTGTCCCATGCAAGTGAGGGAATCCCTTTGCCGCTGCACCCGCGCCGTATTACAGGTGAGGGTGCAGAGGCAAAGAAGCTGTCAGGAGGCGCACTTACAGTGCGCCACCTAGAAGGTGGCGCACTGTGAGTGTGCCCCCTGAGAGCAGCCCTCTGGAGGGGCGAGTGGGGGGACACATGGACCCCCCGAAATCCCCTTGCAGGTGGGTGCAGTCACTGACTGCACCCGCCTGCAAGGGGTTCGCTAATCCCCTTTAAAAGTGTAGGCGGGTTCCAGCCTGCACAGTGAAAACACGGAGCGGCTTTAAAGCAGCTGCTCCATTTTTCACTGGAATGCAGGGCAGCGTGAGCTCGCGGCTGCCCTGGGAGCAGCGCATTGCCCATAATAGGGCACATTACCATTGTTTATGCTTGGCGCACCATCTGTAATAATAATAGCACTGGCGCACATAGAGCCCCAGCGCTATCTGCAGGGGGTGTTCCTTCATTTGCATGGGGGCGTGCCCCATGCAAACGAGGGAATCCCTTTGCCTCTGCACCTGCGCCGTATTACAGGCGCGGGCGCAGAGGCAAAGAAGCTGTCAGGAGGGGCACTGTGAGTGTGCCCCCAGAGAGCAGCCCACTGGGGGGGCAAGAGGGGGTCCCATGAACCCCCCCAGACATCCCCTTGCAGGCGGGTGCTGTCATTGACTGCACCCGCCTACAAGGAGTTCGCTAATCCCCTTTAAAAGTGTGGGCGGGTTGCAGCCTGTACAGTGAAAAAACACGGAGCGGCTTTAAAGCAGCAGCTCAATTTTTCACTGGAATGCGCTGCCCCCAGGGCAGCGTGAGTTCGCAGCTGCCCTGGGAGCAGCGCATTTCACATAATAGGGCGCATTATCATTGTTTACGCTTGGCGCACCTTTTAAAAGGTGCGCCCGGCACAAAGAATGAAAACACGCAATGTACATAATACGGGCCCAGATGCATTAACTTTTACTGATGACGTATGCTTTCCTCTTCCAATCATGATTAACCGCTTCGCCGCGATCGGAATTCCACCCAGGTGCTGGACATTCCGATCGCGGGTGTGGTCGTGACGAGCTCAGCTCGTCATGCGCACAGGCCGACCGCGCAGCATGACGAGCTGAGCTCGTCATGCGCATCGAAGGGGTTAAGGAGTGAGTCTAGGGCTACGTGTCGGTGCGCAATTTCATCTCTCATTTGTTTACCCAAAGCGCACCAACTACTTGGACCTGGAGCAGTGTAGTCCCTATCCAGGCTTTGGTGCTCCCCGATTGGACTTGTCTCTAATATAAGTAGGATTCAGTATAGGCATGAAGTAACTGCTAATAAGAATGACAGACACAGGCCACATTTTTAAGGATTTATATACAGCATTATTAAGGTAAAATACAAGAACTAAATTAGCCGTAAAGTTAGCATCAAAACATATAAATCATAGGTACAAACAACTCAGTAAAGTTTAATAGCAAATCCGGAATAGAGTCGCCTTCTAAAAGTGGGAAAATAGGGTTTAGTTTAACAGAGGAAAAGCAGGTCGTTTTGTGGGTCTTTAGACAAAGGATTTGATACATTATTGGACCTATTGCTGTTCCTGTTAGCCTACCTGCTGGGGGGAATAGGGGTGTTAATCTTACACCCTGCAGCTGCAACAGCAAGTCTCCGCAGGACATGCCACATTTTATGGTGTTTTGTAGTCTCTATAAAGTACCCAGGAAACATTATATTCTCCCAGTACTGAAAAAAGCTAATTATACTCCGGTTCACCCTGCACTCATATACTTGCAAATGCTTTCAGGAGATATTATTCTTAATGTTTTTAGCTTTTTAAAAGTTGCTGATAGGTTGAGAAATAGCTGTGATTAAACCACCTTGGAGTGTAGAACATTTGCCATCTTTTATATCTTTGTAGGACATTTTTAACTGTGTATTTATGCAATGTATTTTTAAATTGTTGATATTGAGGATGATTTCGAAGTGTGTGTTATGGCTTGTTTTACTTTTATGATTTGTATTTCAAAGACCGAATACAGTTTATAATGATTGATTGATTGATTCATTACTATACAAGTTCATGGTTCCCAGGATATGCACCTCCAGGCAACAAGAAACATATTACTATAAAATACATTTGAGGATTCTCTCAAAATACTATTACATTGGATTCAGAGGTTTTAGTATCTATTCATATAACATGAATTGTAACACTATATACAAAGCGGTCTGGGACATCTAGGTTGTCCTTGGTTAGGTCCATTTTAGTCCCAAAGACTGGGAAAGTTTAAGCCTTTCCATGTAAAGTCCACATATGAGAGCAAAAAAATGACAACAGCAACAATGGTCACGTGATGTATCGCAACGTCATTTCAAAATGAAAGACAGCACAATTTCGATTTATGTTAGCTCAAGCTCAACTTCAAACACACTAGAAGCTTAGGAAAAGCAAAGCAAATTCACACCTCCCCTGATGATTTCTAAATCATCACATCTACATCTTTATTACAGGACAGCCTTCATCAACTTGAGGTTCTTTTATTTCGATTCGCCCAAATCCTTCTTAGTGTTGTAGAGTTCTCTTTGCATCTCTTAAACTTTTACACCAGTTCTCTTTCTCTTTTTTCCTCTCATTGCTGACAGCTTCTCAAACCCACAGTTTACCCCATTGTTTGATTAAATTTCTTTGCAATAGTTTAGGAAAAAGGGCACACATGCAACACCAATTAGTATAATCAAAAGAGGAGTTAAGAGCAATTTCAATTTTCCTCCCGCTATGATCCCTAACCATTTGCCTATCTTAGCACCTGTCTCTTCCAATTCAGTAAGTTCATGTGTGTTATTGGTCTATTTAGTGATTTACCTATTGTGCTGGTTATCTATTTTTGGGATGTATGTACAACAATCCCTTGCATGGATTACCTTGCAGGCTCTGGCTTCCTTCACCAGCAGCAAATCTAATGCAATGCAGTTCTGCATAATCATAGCTCTCATAGCAAGCAAATTCCTTGTTAATAACCATTAAAGCACCTGCGGTATTAGTGGCAGTTTGGTCTACTAAAGTCGACAGCTTTCTAATCTTGATGTCATTTAATGCAACTACTACTCAGGGTTTGAGTGCTCCAAAGATTTTGCTAGGGATCTGCTTAAAGTCTTGCTTACTTCGTTTTATATAATGGTCAAGGGGTGAATCAAACTCATTAGTATGATAGATCTGGGAAAGACTTAAGCTGCATAACTACCTACCCAAGTATGTGGCAACTTAAAATAAGTCGATACACCACACACATAGTAGATACCCTTGATACTCACCTCTAATTTACTAAATAACTATGCTCACATTCTCTCTGACACACTATCTTGGCAGTATCCCTTCCCTCTTATATCCTTACCATGCACAAAGTCCCCTTCTTGGTGGCATCAATGATTAATCTTGGGAGTGGCTCCTTCATAATTTCCTCTCCCTTTCCAATAACATGCTCTGTATTAACCTTCCTGCTCCCTTTCTTTTTATCTAGTCTTATCCTTTCGTCAGTTCATCTACAAATCCCTCTCATCTTTGCTAATTTTGCAAGTTACATCATGGATGCTTGGATAGTAGCGCTCGTGTTAGTAATGGGAATAAATACTTTTATCATATACTCATTCTGACCCCTTAGTTTAAAAACCTTAAAATACCCATGTCTAGTAGACCACAAATACATATTTGCAACACTATTGGTACATTTTCTAATGGTTATACAGCACATGAAAATGAATAAGACCAAGGTGGATGATAATAGGCAACCCTCTTGGCTGTGGAGGCTGGGAGATAAGAACAGACAAAACAATCTTCTATCTGCATGATTTTCACATATTCAGCTAACATATGAAGGAAGACATTACAACTATAAACATTTTCAGGATGAGAAATGTGTGAAATCTTACCACCATGCACTGTTTGATTAACGCCAAGACTAACTGTTGTGTTTATAGGAACAGAAGAAACATTTCCACCTAGGAGATGGACATGTAAAATCTATCCAACCACAAAAATCAAAACGGCAACTTCCAAAACTACAAGTAAAATTTTGCAGCATCGCTGCAACATGTTCGCTTAAACCAGACCAAGCAAATAAGGTATCTCAGAAAAAGCTATGAATCCTTCTATCTCTACCTTATCATCACTACCATATCTCAACAGCTTCAGGAATTTTTATTCTGCCTCAACGGGAGGCCCGATGCTCTAGAGTCCTCTAACTGTTACCCTAACTCTCTACTCATCCGTCTCAACTTTCATCATTGGTCTGTGTAAATTGAGCCCCTTTGGTTGTTGGGTTAGGGCTTCAGGGAGGTTTGTCAATGTCAGCTAGACGATCATTAGAATCGATGTTGATCCCCGCAAGGTATGTTCAATCAGGGCCTGAGTACTTGTGGTTGATCCTCCTCTATCTTTTAGGTCCTTTTGACTCCGTCAGGTCTGACTTTGAACTCTCACCTCCAGTGTCTGGTTCGTCTGGAAATTCTTTCTCCGCTAATTCACTAACTTCTCTTATTGTTTCTTGTCGCTTTGTCGCTGTTAACAGTCTTTTTTGGTTAGACTTTGTCAGAGGCCAACTTTCCTCTGTTGACACATGATCCTTAGAGGTGCTTGTGATCTCTGGTTCAGATGAAGCTGATTCGCCTTCGTAAGTGTAGCCTTCTCTGCCAATTCCTGCAAACCTGATTCAGACAGACTTGGCCCAGTTCGCCGTGAGTTCTCACTGTCTCTGTGGATGCGTATTTTCAACCCAGTGCTTGGTGTCCCAGTCGTCACTGGAGTGACACTTCATTGAGGTTGCTCTGTAGAAGACTGTGGCTCTCCAGACTGGCCTTCCTCTTCTTCTTTGGATGCCTCAGAGATTTCAAACCTAGATGGACTTGAAGAGTTAGTGGATGTTGGCGCTGCTTCTTCCTCTTCTCGTCTCACCTTCTAGGTATGTGAGGCATGTATCCAGTTTGGCAGACCATAACACTTGACAGCTGTGTTGGTGACTAGGATCACCTGGTACAAGCCCCTCCAACAAGCTTGCAGACACAATTTGTGATTCTTCACGTGAACCCATTGGCCGGGGTTCAAGTCTTGACTTGGACACTCTTGCCCAGCTGGAGTAGCAGCATCAACCAGATGAGAGGTAAAACACACCACATCAGCCAATTCCTTGCAAATTCAGATAATTTGTGATATTCACTAGAGCAGCAGCTGGCAAGGAAGGTATTCACATGTCTGTTCCCCACAACACCTCTAGAGGAGACAATCCTGTCCGTCTATAGGGCATGCTTCAAATCCTCATTAATATCAGAAGTGCGTAAGGCCATTTTAGAGATGTGGACACACAGACTTTGCCCAACTTTGCCTTCATAGTTCCATTCAGTCTCTCTATAATTCCTATAGCTTTTGGTCTGTAACAATGGAATCATTGATCTATCCATATCGCTGTACATAGCAACTGCATTACTTCATTTTTTAAGTGACTTCCTTGATCTAGTCAAGCTGAACTGGCATCCCGGATCACAGGATTTATTCCAGCAATAGTAGTCTGCCAACCGTCAGAAAGTCACATCTCCTGGTGGGGTATGCCTCCACCCAATGGGAAAATATGGACACCATTACAAGGATGTACCTTAGTTGATTACATTGGGGCATCTCCACAAAATCAATCTGGAGATGGTTGAAGGGACCATCAGGCTTCCCTATATGGTTTATGGTCACTACAACCCTTTTGCCCACAGTTTGCATCTGACAGATTACGCAACGTTGGAACAAATGTTTGACCATCAATTGTAAGTGCGGGTTATGCCAGAACTCTTTGAAAGTATACACCATCCCATCTCTCCCCACATGTGTTGTTCCATGCATATGTCTTACAATAGCAGGCAGCATAGAGTCCAGTAGTATCGCCCTTCCATCATTAATCACCCAAATGTCACTAGCATCTTTTACACATCCCATCCTTTCCCATCTGGCCTTTTCGATTTCAGGAACAGTTTGTTGCAACTCCATTAGCTCAGTGAAAATCTGTACATTGTTCAACAACATATTAGACACAATTTCTCCTTCAGCATTTAATTTAATTTAATTTAGGGACTTGTAGAGCGTCCGAATCACCCCCATCGGGGTATCTCCGCGCTGAGACTGCTCGTGACCAGATCAGGGGAAGATTCAGAACAGCAACGTTTTCAGAAGTTTTCTGAAGGCCAGAAAGTTGGTACATTGGCGCATCTGGATAAGGAGTTGGTTCCAGTAGCGAGGGGCGAGATGGGAGAAGGCTTTGCCGCCAGTGCAGGCTAATTTAACGCAAGGGATGTGGAGAAGCGCTAGGTGACTTGACCGCATGGCTCATCCATGTGAAAGGTGCTGGACTCGAGAGAGCAATATCAGGCGATCTCATCGGCATAGCGGTTGCCCCTGGCAACAAAGTCATTACCACTCTTGTCTGCAGAACATTTCATCACAGCAATTTTTTTTGCTATTGAAGGACATCCAACATGTTGGAGATGTACAGCCCATTCCTAATGGGTGAGCCAGCAGAAGTCCTAAATCCTCTCTGGGACCATAACTGTCCAAAGTTGTGCACAACAACATATCCATAGTGGCTGTCAGTGTAAATGGTAACGCACGAGCCTTCGGGTGTACAAGAGCAACAGGTTCTGGTAAGTGCAATTAATTCTGCTACTTGTGCAGATGTTACATGGCACGGATAGAATGATTCCAAGACCCCACTCGAAGTGCACACAGAATAGGCTGCTCTCAAGATGCCACGTTGGTCTCTCAGACAAGACCCGTCAATAAACAGGGTATGATCAGTTTCAGAAAGGGGAAACACCCAATATGTCAGGTCTTGGCTTTGTGCACAACTCCATAACACTTAAGCAGTCATGGTCAAAATCTCCTTTTTGATCTCCCTCTGGAGTTGGTAACAGAAAAGCAGGGTTTAAGGTGTTACATCTTCTAATAGAAATATTCTCAGCTGCCAAAATGATTCTCTCATAGCGGGTTAGCGGCTTTTGGTCAAATGTTGTGTGCAGGTATGAGTCATGAGAATTTCAAATGAGCATGGGCCCATCGAAATAAGTGAATAGCTCACCACTATTCCTTCAGTTTGCTGAATGCTAAGGCTTAGCACTGCAACCGCCCTGAGACAACCAGGTAATCAGGTAATGCTGTGGCTATGGGATCATGGGTAGCTGAGAAGTAACTTTGGGAGCTTAGTCTCCCCATGCATCTGAGTCAACACGGACAAAGCACACCATCTCGCTCAATTCAAAAGATTACAAACTCTTTGGTGTAGTCTGGCATTCCAAGAGTGGGTGCGCTCCATAGTAGATTTTTGAGCTCCTGGAAGGCTTTCATGCTTTCGTTATCCTTTGTACTGGGTCATTGACATCAGTGGGCGTCAGCTTCAGTAAAGGCTTTGCCACGAAAAAAATGTTTGGGATCCACGGTCGGCAGTAGCTAACCATGCACAAGTATATTCACACTTTTCTCTGTGTGGTCTGGAATTTCATTTTAAGAACTGTTTCAATGTGTTCGTGGGACGTTCCCCTGAATCGTTTCTCAATCTGATATCCTAGATATGTGACCTCCTTCTGACTGTACTTCAATTTTTCAGAGGAAACCTTGTGCCTGTTCTCAGCCAAGTAGTTGAGTAGAGCAATAGTGTCTTGCCTACAAGCTTCTTTTGTCATCAATGCAATGAGTAAGTCATTGATATACTGAATCGGGGTTGAGCTACACTGAAGTTGCAGAGTTTCTAGATTCTTTTTAAGTATCTGATTTAAATAGAATGGTCTCTATGTACACCCTTGAGGAACGCAACACCACACGACTATCTTCTCTTTGAACCAAAATGCAAAGTGAAACTGACTCTCTTAATGAAGGAGAACTGAGAAGAACACCTGACAAAGGTCAATGACCATAACCCATTCACCTTTTAGGGAAATTTGGAACAGGATCAAGGCAGGGTTCGATAGCATGAAATGACAATTTGGTTAATTGTTCGTAGATCCTGCACTATTTTCCACTTTTCGTTTGCCTTATGCAAAGCCATATTCAGAACATTGCATGGACTCCTGATGATTACCTTTAGAATGCCCTGTTTTATCATATTCTTTATGACTGGCGTTATTCTTGAAATGGCTTCTGAGTTCAGCTTGTATGGACGGAGGGAATACTGCATTAGTCAGAAGGGTTATTTTTAGAGGCTTGGCACCCTAATCAACCCAATCTCTCTCCTGGTGAAGTCCCACACATCTTCTTTGATTGTTTCTCTCAAACTAACCGGTAAATCTTCTTTAGTAATGACTGTATACAACCTGACTACAGCTTCCGGACCTGTAATTTAAATTCTGCATCTGCCGCTTAGGTCTCTAATCCTACTCCGTCGTGCAGACTGTATATGATGCAATTTAGTTTCCAGATGAGATCCCACTGTAGCAAGTTGACTGGGTTCAAATCGCACATGACTAACTGGTGTTGTTCTCTAATGTCTCCAATTTGTACTGGAACTAGGGCAATGACCTGATTTATAATACCAATGACTTGGACTTCCTTTCCAGAGAGGGATAGGTGCGGGACCTCAACTGTTCTAACAGTCAAGCGAGTGGCTCCTGTGTCCGTCAAAAAGGACACATGATGTCAGTTGACCTCTCTATCTACATATGGGCCACTCTGATGCACTTCCAGGACTGTGACAAGTAGGGGGACTCTGTTGCTCAGTTGGAAAAGGGGATTCCCTCCTTGCATCTGTATAGGTCCAGGAGAATTCTGCAGCATGCCCAATATTGGGATTTTTGAGGTTTGCAAACGAGTTCTGGTAATTGGGGGAAGCTCTCCCTGTACTGTGAAGTTTTCAGCTTGGGCATCAGTCATTGCTCGATCAGGATTGCAGTGACATTCCCATTTCCAGTGCTCAATCGTGGTACAAATGTGACAAGGGGTAACCTTCTTTAATGCACCTCTACTATTTCCAGGCATACTTCCTTGATCTCTTCCTATTCCTGGGGCATTTCCTCTGTATGTCATAGAGACTCCCTGCATGTTTATTCCTGGATTGGGGTCAAATTCAGGTCCTTGAATGGGCAATTTAGGTCCTTTCTTACCTCCATTCTGTGCCCACTGGGTCTGTGTGATCATGAACCTTACTTTCAGTCCCTTACGTTAAGCTTCTAGCATATCACTGCAATATTTTACATAATGCAAGATCTCATCTATGGGTTTACTTTGCCAACAAAGAATGCCTTGCATGATCTGATTGCTAATTTCAGGTCCCAGCTCTTGCACAAAGGAGGTGAGAAACCCTCCCATGTTGTCACTGAGCGAGTTGTTTAGACCGCTATGCTCCCTACATACCTGCATTAACATTTCAAAGTATGCATGCACAGATTCTTTGGGGGTCTTGGGATGCTCGGAAATATTAGGCCAATTCAGTTCGTTTTGGGGGACCTTAGTCTTTAAGTGGTTGATGACTGCAACATATTTGGTCTTGACCAAAGGTGAAGGCACATTACCATCACTTCAAACAATATGTCCAAATCCTCCCATAAAACTTTGAAATGGTAACTATCTGCTACCACTTATCAGGATTCTCCCATAGCCTGGGGAGAGAATTCATAAATTGGAAAATATCTGTTCGAAACCAAGGGATATGCACGTTTGCTCCTCCCTGTACTGACCTTAAAGGGTATTCCCTTGCTAGCTCTCCTGCAACTTCTCCCTCATCCTCCATTGGGACTCCCTTTTTCTGTTTCACTTTAACCCTTTCCTTCAGGGACTACAACTCCCTGAACTTCTCAGTCTCGCACCAGTCCCTGATGTTATCAATCAACTCCCTCACATGCGTACTTAACCCTCTCTGTTTTAACAGCTGCAATTCCTTGTCACCCATCGTCACCCTGACATTCTTTCTCAGCTTCTTTCTTTGAGTCAAATCAAATCCACATTCATCTGCCACCCTTTTCATCTTTGCATATGCTCCCTGCACCACCCTCCAGCTTCCTTACTCATGTAAAGTAACTTGTTCTCATCATAGTCTCTTAAGAAGTCCATCCCTACATTTGTCAAATTTGGCTTTTAGTTGGTGACATGGTAGAGTCGCGGCAGTCATGTGGCCTTCTGCCACAAGAATTGTCAAAGCCTCTCCATGGGGTGGTTATAAAGCTATCACGCTGGATACCTCTGTGAGGTCCTGGTGGACTCTCAGAAGGATCTCACTCTGGGCAGTCACTGACACCACAATAAAGAGGTGGTGGGGCGGGTGGAGTGGTGCGGGGGAGCGAAAGAGGGGGAGCGCGCGAGGGGGGTTTGTAATTAAAAAAAACACTTACCTGGAGCTGCCTCCCGCATCGCACTCAGCATAGCCCTTCCTGGTCCCAGCAAGCACTGGGACCACTTCACAGACTCCTTGCAATCCCTGCACTGCTCTCACGTGAGAGCAGCCCGGGGACTGGTCTGAGCAGGCAGGAAAGACGCCCGGCTCAGACCAGGGAGTCTGTGGGGTTTCTCCAGCCTGGCTGCTCAATGCAGCTGGGCTGGAGAAAACCTAATTGCACATGTGTGTTTTGGTCGGCTTGAGATGGCCGGACAAAACACATATGTGCACTTAGGGAGTGGAGTGCACGTCGCGGTCCTCCTCCCAATGCCCTGCCCCTCCCAAACTGGCTCAGAGGCAGAAAATGAAAAATAAAACAATTACATTGTTTTATTTTTAATTTACTAGCTCTGAGCCAGGCCGTGGGGCGATGCTCCTCCGCCATTGCGGAGGAGCCGCCACTGACAAAGGGACATTCTAATAGCGGTCGCAATAGGGGAAACATTCAATATCGGCGATGAGTGTGAAGTATCTAATGCTACTGGTTTCGAGGTCTGAGCAGGGCCTGAAACAGCAGTCTATGAGTAGCTTAGGGGCGCACTAACTTTTGAAATGGTTACAGTATTCCATGTAAAGCCTACAATTCTTTACTAGAGCAAAGGCAATAACAACAACAACAATGATCACACGATGTATCGTGATGTCATTTCAAAATGGAAGACCGCACAATTTCGATCTATGTTAGTGCAAGCTCAACTTAAAACGCATTCAATGCTTAGGAAAGGTAAAACAACGTTCACAATTGTGAGTCAATTCCTGCTACTACTGTTTACACCAAGGCCTTGCATCAATACCTCTATGATGCTGGGAACAGATTACTCAGTCGCCTTAGGTAAGTTCCTTAAGATTTATTGGGATACACAGGACACAGCATCTTCCCTTCTTCAAGCTCTTTGAGTCTGCCCTCTAACTGCCTGATCTGGAACCTCCAGGCAACCATTCAACATTCCATCCCACGTTCTCTACTGCTCACTGGTCTATCCAAGACATAACACATCTCACACCTTCAAAACAAACAAACAAACTCAAAACTAGGCAAAAACATATTAAAACAATTACACATCACAATGTGGAATATCATATAAATAGCATAAACAAGAATGCCTAAAAATATATAGCTATCATAAGCTGAAAGAAAAAGGAAATACCTTAATAGGGAATGCAAATAGAAAGTAAAACATAGCATACCCAACCTTATGGACAACAGAAGAAAGTGACAGAGAGGTCACCCCAATATGTAGTCCTTCACATACTTGGGTTTGACAACTTCTCTTCTAGATTTGTGTACAGCAAACTTACTGGACTTGACCCCAATCCTCTGGGACCCAATTGAACCACAGGATGCTTCTTTTTCAGCACCAGCCATGGATGTGATCGTTTTTTCAGGTTAGATTCTAGAGACATCATAACTCCAACCATATGTACTTCCAGTGTTTGCCACTCCTTCTCCCCTTGTTTTGGCCACCTTTCTTTAATTCCACCATTTACCTCCCTCAGTCTTGACAGAGTGTTTGGAGAGTTGCACCACTGTGGTTCTGGGAACATATTTTGATATACTTGATTCCCAACTTGAAAATCCACCTCCCTGACATTTTTAAAATGGTCATATCTCTCCTTACTTCTCATTTGTTGTTCTTCCACCTTGGCCTAAACCTCCTCCAGGGTCGGCCAGGCATCCCCACTTGACACTGTCCTTTCAGCCACCCACTGTGGAGACAGTCTCTTGAAGGAACCTCTTCACAGCAGTGCCACAAAAGGGGAATGCCATGTGGAGTATTGTGGTAACTCTAAATCCTTTCTAACACTGTTTCTTCAATATTCACCGCAGAGGAAACTGCTAACTGCATGGTTTCCTTCATCATATGGTTAACTCTTTCCACCATGCTGTTCCCCTGTGGACTATAGAAGGCCGTGGTAAGAGGTTTAATTTCTTGGCCTTCCAAATTTTTTGCATTTGAGTGGACTTAAATTGCACCCCATTGTCCATGATTAACACTGAGGGCACCACTTTGCAGTAAAACAGACTTGTTAAAAAGTGGATAACAATACTGTGTTTGTTTCTCTAAGAAACTTGCATGCAACCCACTTGGAGTGGTAATCAACTACAACCAATGCAAATCACAAATTTCCACCCAAACTGTTCATGGGACCAATGAAATCCATTCCCAATTTCTCCCAGGGTGAGTCAGGGAACTCAACAAGACATAAATGGTTGTTGTCTGTTAAGAAAAATCTCTGCATCCATTTCTATGCCTGGCCACCAATGGAAACAGTCTTAACCTCTTGCTAGCTCCTGTTAGACCAGTTTGACCCTGGTGATCCAAACTAATTAATTTAGCTCTAAACACACCTGGAGGAATGAACAGCCTCCCCTACAAAATGAATCCTTCTTCTACACTTAATTCAGCTCTAACTTTGCTGAAGACTTTTAACTCATTAGGGGCTGAACCTTCTCTGTGCCATCCCCGAGTGATTGTTTCCATTATTTTCCTCATACACACATCCTTCTCCACACTTGACTTCCAAGCCTGCAATGTAATAACCTTCTCAGCCACCGACACACCATCTACCAGCCCCACCACCAATTCTTTCTCCAAGCCAGAATTCTTTAACACATCACAATAAGCTGGGCACCTAGGCAAAAAATCCGCCCTGCAATTCTTCCCTCCAGGTATGTGCTTGACTTTAAAATTACAGTCATACATTTTGGACAGTAATCTGACCAACCTAGGACTAACATTAACCAGCCCTTTCTCGTTTAATAATGACACCAAAGGCTTGAGGCCCGTGACCAAAGTGAATTTCCAACAATACTTGTTATCTCCTTCTGTATTTTGAATGTCCTAAAGTATGTGCCATGTGCCTAGCTTGTCCATGCCAGTAATCACACACCACATACTTAATTAAGCCTGACGCATGACTTCCTATTGGCGATTAAACAGCAAAGAACGTCACATTGTTGCAATGACCTCCTTTTTATGCTGTTGTAATAATTTTTCCCACATACCGGCCGATGCCATGGCATCCATTTGTTGCAATTCCTAGATGGCAATGGGAACACTTGTTGCAGCTCTACTCTACATTAGGCCCAGATGTTTTTTTCTTGTTACACCTGCTTAACCCCACGTAATTTCTGGCATTTCGAAATATGGGGGCTTATTTATGAGCCCTTTGCACCGCTGTTGCCTCATTTTTTGTGACACACCGGCGGCGTAAAAAATGCGCCACGTTGCGCCCTATTTACAAAGTGACGCGTCACTTTGTAAAGCCCTACTCTACATTATGCCTCCATCAGGTATAATGTATGCAGGGTGGGCGTTCCCCCGCAAAAAGCCTCATAGAAGTGGCACAGTGAAATCTATCAGATTTCACTGTTCCACTTCTAGGACGCCACTGCATCAAAATCATACGCCTGCCTCACAGCAGGCGTAAGACTGATGCAGGCGCATTTAACATGGGACTTGCCCATGTGTAATGACCCATTGCTGGGGTTGCATGACTTTTGCGACACACTCCAGCAATGCGTCATTACTGCGCCTACAGATACGTCAGGAAAAATACTGACATATCTGTAACTCCTTGCGACATAGAGCACCACAGAGTAAATACAGCTCAACCATGGTGTCACAAGGCGGGCGCACTGAAAAGTGATGCATCGCTGTTTTCAGGCAGCAATGCAACACTTTTCATAAATGAGGCCCATGGTTTTTATGTGAAAGGCCCATGTGCGAATTTGCGCTATTTTTTTCTAAAAGCAGTTCACATAATATTGTGCAATTTCATTTATTTCCTCTGAAATTTTGCATAAATATACGGAAGGGAAGTTATGCGAATTTCGCATACCCCGATCTACATCAATTCTTCCTCTGCCTTTCATTTATTCTACTTCTCCCATCGTCTTGGCTCTATATGTTAGCCAGGACGACTCTGTCAACTGAATTCAAATCGCATATTTTCCTAGTCACTTTAAGCAAGTAGCTGGTCGTTGGAATCTGCTGATTTCTGTGAGCGCTTCATGTGCAGTATCTCGGTTCATAGAATCTGAATTGTTTTGACAATCACTGGAATGAGTGTCAGTTGCTTATGCAGGGTTTTGTATGGAGTCATAAAACACATTTGCTTCTTATGTTCAAAATGTTTGTTCCCCTAATTGGTATGTCATTTAGTCTCTTTAGCCTCATTTACACACAACAATGCGATATTTGGATTAGCATATGTAGCTGGAAAGAGCAAGAACAGCGGGAGACAAACATATCAGCATGCATAAGCCGGATACTCAAATGCATCTTTATGTGTCATTAGGCAGAACAAACACTAGGGGGCATATTTACGTTCCCTGGTGCATCCCTGCAAATCAGCAGGGATGCGCCAGGGAAGATGCGTCACGCAAGTTTGCCCTTGCGCCACCGCCGATGCGCCGCATTTACAATGCGGCGCGACGTGGCGCACGGATGGGCAGATGCGTGTCGCATCCCCCGACGGAAAGGCGGCGCATTGCTGGAGTCGCGTCGCAAGCACGACGCGGCTCCAGCAAGGCTTGGGGGTGCCCTATGCCTAACATGCTGCATCAATCCTTACACCTGCTTCAAGCAGGCGCAGGGTTTTGACGCAGTATGGGCGTAAAAGTGACTCAGTGAAATCTTGTAGATTTCACTGCGTCACTTTTACGAGGCGTACCTGCGAGGGAACGCCCACCCTGCACTGGAACGCCCACATGAAACCTGACGCAGGTTTCATGTGGCGCAGGGCTTACAACGTGACGCATCTCCCTAGATGCGTCACGTTGTAAATATTGCGCAACGTGGCGCATGTTTTGCGTCGCCGCTGTGTCACATAAGTGACGCAACGGCGGCTCAAGGGGCTTGTAAATATGCCCCTACGTTTTTTCACTGTTCAGGCTGACATCTAACCCTGTTGCCAATCACTTATCCAGAGCTGCAGTGTTTATGCATTGTGTAAGCTTCTATGTATTGAAAAATTGAAATTATCTTAAACAGTTGCAGCACCTCGGTTTATTCCCAAAGAAATGGAAAGCATCGCGGCCAAATAGACCTCAGAATGTCAACACATATTCCGTCCGTCTGCTGGCCATAGAAGCCAGTGAAGGTTAAAACGAGTTTCTTTGTGAAACAATCTGTCAGATAATTATCAACAACTGGCAACCCCCACCACTGTTCATGTTAGGATCACAATATAGCACTTGTGTTTGCACTAAAAGGCTTTGCACTGACAGACAAGAGCCTTCCATTTTCTTACTCTTCCTCCTATCCGTGGAGACAGAACCTGGGTGAACAGCGGACTGTAGGACCGAATCACGCTAGCAGGCTGCCATGCCACGTAATGATGACATCAGCACGCTGAACACACACTGATGCCATCAATCGACCCTTAGACCACTACGCAGAATCAATAAACGCGATTACCCTGCCACCACAGGAGATGGAAAGCGAGGAAGAAACACCTGCAAAGAGCCTCAGGGGTTTTCACACTGGTGTGGGCTAGCAGGACTTAGGATGGAATGCTAGTGACAGGAAAGGCAATTAAATGTAAGCAAAATTAGTTCTCTCGCTAATTGAAAAAGGGAAAGGTTTTTTTTTCAAAACAATCTTTCATTTATTTTCTGCTGATGAAACTTAAAATAAACTTTTCTGGCACATGGCTTTGCCTCATTATAATATATTTCGCACCAATGTTATATTAACCTGTACAGTATAAGGCAACTCATAACATCACTCGTATATTTGCAATTATCCCCACACTTATATGTAATAGAAGCGTTTAGACATAAGGAAGAGGGACCAGAGGTGAGACAAGGGAAGGGATTGAACGACAGAAGACGCTTCACACACACCCATATCACTTTATTAATGAAGACCACATTTACTTATCACATGATTTCATACATCACTTCTAGATTTTGTCAAAAATATACAAGGAAAGGGCCAGATTCACAAACTGCATTTTGTGGTAAATAAAAAAGTACTATAGTAGTACTACTCACTTACTTACCAACAGATGCAATTTACAAACCTACGAGTGGAGATCTCCACCTCACCTATGTTTTTTGCCCAGGGATATCTCCTCACAAGATTCTACTATTGGCCTGTGTACGAGTGGGTTGGTGTAGTCCGACCCGTGCATAACCCCTTGATTACGCACAGGTCTGAATTTCGAGTTTTGTTGAATTTAGTGCATCCCATTATTATCGGATGCGTTAAATACCTCAATCTTCGTTAAATTTTGACAGCTCAAACCTGCTAAAGTTTAACAGGGGAAAAGCATACGGTATTTACGGTATCATGTGGATTTTTATGCTTTAAACACCAAAATCTGTATGTTATTTCCCACAAAATCGTAATAGATGCTATATATCGTACCCGATACCCGCCACCGTAGGCAGGGGCGGGTCCTCCATGTGGGCAGAGGAGCATCGCCCCACTTGCTTTCTCGCAGTGTGAGAAGCAGTAACATAAAATGGTGGGCAGGTCGGCGGTCCTGCAACAGGCCAGGGGAGGAGTGGCTAGCCCAATGTTGCGGGCCCTGGCTGTTTGGTCAGCCCTCTGTGGCCGACCACTCAGTCATGCTCACTCTGCCATTTTCTTCATGTAGGCTGAACGCAGCCTGCATGGAGAAAATGGCCTCCCCATAGACGCCTGTGCAATCAGCGTCCCAGCCAATCACAACGCTGCCATTGCAGCGTTGTGATTTGCTTAGGGGAGGGGAGGGAGGCTGCCTGCTTCCTGCGGCTGCGAGGAGCAGAAACGACGCAAAACCGGATCGGGCGGCTAAGGTAAGTTTAAAAAAAAAAATTGATTAAAATTAAACCTCCTCCCCGCGAGACCCCGACCCTGTGCGACCCCCCCCTTCCCCCCACCCCCTCCCACCCACGAGTCATGCCGGCTGCGACTGACCATAGGTGCGATAAAAAGCACCTATGCTCGTAATCAGGGCTTTAGAAGTAAATGTAGGAGGGATTCAGGGAGTGGTGGTAAAATGGGAAATATCTACTACCAAATGGTAGAAGTTTAGGGAAAAGTAAGGAAGGGATAAGTAAAGGAAAGGCTGCTGAAAATATGGACCCAGAAAAGAGTAACCCCATTGGCTATTCACAAATGACAGTTATAAAGTTACTACAGCCCTAAAGGTGACCAAACCATAGTAATTGTTCTACAGCCGAGCCTTGAAGTAAGTCAAGTACCACACATGGCCACTTACCGGTACCCTGTGGCACCACTATTTTTCAAATGCAAAAATTAGCACCTATTTTTTTTTTTACAGAGTTTTATATAGCGCAAACTTGACCCAAATCGGGTATCAGAGCGCTTTACATAGCACCAGTTGCATTACATGAGGACACATTCATTTTTGTTAGGCACGGGGAGATTAAGTGATTTGCCCAGAATCACAGGATGTTCAGCGTCATTGCCGAGACTCGAACCTAGTTCCCCAGATTCGAGGTCGACCGCCCTAGCCGTTAGGCCAACTCCTCTCACCTATGCTTGTTATCAGGGCGTTAGTAGTAAATAAGGGATCCGGGGAGAGTGGTAAAATGGGGAATAGGCTGCTAAAAGAAATGCACTTAAAAAAGAGTTAGCACACTGGCTATTCACAAATAACACTTACAAAGTTACTACAACCCTAAAGGTGACAAAACCATTGTAAATGTACTTCAGCCAAGCCTTGAAGTAACTCAAGTACCACACAGGGCCACTCACTGGAACTGCTACATACTACCATTGGAAATAATAGTGGCAGTGACTTAAAATATTACCCCATATGAAATAATGTGAAATAAATAAAATGAATTCTGATTTTGAAAGCTTGTATATATAATTATTGAATACTTATTTTATTATTTTAAAATGTTATAATAAACCTAATTTAAAAATAAAATAAAATTGAACTTCTAAACTTTTGTTGAAAATGAAAATACATTTTAAATAATTAAACACAACTTTTACATAACAAAACGTAATACATATTAAATAAAAATAAAATTCTTATTGCGGTTGAGTAGATTTTTTATTTAATCTTTAATCTATATTATTTGCAATTTAACCCTTTTATTGTGGGCTATCCCAGCCATCTGTGAGGCACTGACCTTACTGATCCTCACCGGAATGAAGGAGCGACGAAGTGAGTGCTTTGCTCCCTTGTCTGGTCATACTTTCTCACCCCAGGATACCTCTCAATATTTGAGGGAGGCATTGATGGAAAAGGGAGAGTCTCTGCTTTCCAACAATGCCTCCCTCAAACAGCTTCCTGCTTGTGGATCATGTTCAGGAAGCCATTAGCTACCAGGGATTCTTGTTTTTGGGGGATCTTCCTCACTGGCTTACAGATCAACCCCCATGGGGTCAATTCAAAATGGATGTGTGTTTTCTCCAGGGGGCGGGGCGCAATTGCCCAAAGAGGGCTCCATTGTGCCCCACAGGGGATAACAAAATGGCAGCCACACATTCTGGGGCATGCCCCCTGAGTGATTATTTATTTCTGGAAAATATTTGTTTTCCACTGGCGGGGACCACTGGCCTCCCTCTCAAGGGAAAACAAAATGGCCCTAATCCACTGGACTACCAGGGATTGTGGGGGCCCATGTAATGGACATGTCTTTAGACTTGGTTTTCCTGATGTTACCAGAAACATTGTTTGCAGCAAGCACAAATGCGGAATGCAATCTTCTATATCTTGTGAAACACCTTGAGTTTTGAAATTGACAACTACTCCAATGTTGAAATGTGTGCTACTTTTGATTTTACTAAAATAAATAAGAGCTACACTTACAAAGATTTTGGGTCATGTTTGTGTAGCTTTTTGACACATACCTACACAAAAACTTTGTTGGGATTTTCCAGAGCAATGCAAAAGTGCATTGTGCTGCCTTGCGTTACTTTGTGTCAGGGAGGCTTTCCATGGGTGGTGCATGGGCGCTCTAGTACATTGGCCTTTGGTTTTTGATGTAACCCCATAGCTATATAGACTTGTAGACATGAATTTGCACCAAAACCCGGCACCTGCCTGGAGCTGGCATAACACAGAGCAATATCTTCTCCTTATTATTTATTGTTTACCTGTGTGCTGCATTTTCAGCAGACATGCATAGAGCAAAATGCCTTAAAGGGTATTTTTCTAAGCAGGTAGGGGTCCCTTCCTGCCCAAAAACTATCCAGACCATAATGCATTATGGCCAGGGGTGCCTACATTGGTTCAAGACAGCACACAGTGCACCAGTGCATGGAAAGATGTGACCTGCACAATTTTTGGGAAGATATGTCTCATTTTGCTCTCTCCAGGTGTTGCAGCACATAGAACAAAGCTTTGAAAAAGGAATGTTTTTGACTGGTTTTAGACAGTCAACATAGATGGTGTCTCAGTGGATGACTACTGCCAAGGTTGTGACTAGAATTTAAGGAGGACAGAGCTAAGGCAGGTTCAGTTACTGAGACAGCATCTGAGAGAGAGGGACGCTATTTTACAGTCAACTGAGTTCCATCTGATCACATGTCATTCAGTGATTCTGAGGAACATGGTCATAGCAGTCTTGATGTGTCTTCGAAAGCACAATATGTACTGCGGAGAAACAGTGCCAGGATAGACCGCTCCGTAGACCATGCATGTGTGAAGGCAAGCACAGACAATGCTTTCATGGCAGCGCCACCAATTTAGTGTAGACCCACATTCCCCTGTTCACTGCAGATGCTGGTTGTAAAGTCAATACAGCAGATCTTGTTGCCTATTGCCTACGTCCATCCCTTTCTGGATATTAACTTCCTTGAGTAAATTGTACACCATACAAATTTGTGTGCGGACATTTCAGCCGGAGCAAGGAGGAACTCTAGGGCCTCATTCCAGGGAACACTGGTGGACTCTGACTTTACTGGAGGGAGTTGAAGAAATCTTTGAGCCTTACGGTCAAAATGGGGATAGTGCACAAGCCATGCATACAGTCCTACTGGTCTACTCGCACGGTATGGGTAACACCCAGCTCCACACTGGCCATGAGCAGAGATTGGTTTTTGCTATTGCAGTGTATGCTGTATTGCCCTGGGGCCTTTCAGACCATGATAGGTTGTTCAAAATTCGTGGATCATTTGTCTGCCTGGTTTTCAGTGATCTATACTCCTGGAAAGAATATAGCCACTGGTGAGCCCTTGATCCTGTACAAAGGACTGCAGCTCTTTCAGGCAGTAAATACCAAGCAAAAGAGCTTGTTATTGCATCAAAATGTACATACTTGTGAGATCTCTGCTCTACTGGTTATCTATACAGACTGAGAGTGTATACAGGAAAGAACTCTGCTCTAAATCCTGCAAGTTGTCCTTCAACACTAGGAGTCATGGCAAACATTTATGGGAGCTTGTCCAATAACTTATTCACAAAAGTTATAACCCTCAGGTGGACAACTTCTTTACAGGAGTAGGGCTGTTCAGCGAGCTGTACAAAGCTGGCACTGTGGCATGTGGTACAGTTCAATGTTGCAGCAAAAGATTCCCTCAGGAACTTCTTCATAGAAAACTCAAAAAATCTCGGAGCACTGTATTACGTTCCAATAAACTGTCAAATTCTCTGATAGGCTGGATGTGTATGTGTTCACTACAATCCATGATAAGAGCACTTCCCCGGGCATGGTTTTGAGTCAGTTAGGCGAAGTTCACAAGCCGACCTCTATACTGGATTAAAACAGGTATATGGGGGGAGTGGATAAGAACTACCAGGTACTTCAGCCATACAACGCGAGTCACAAAACTCACACATGGTATAAGAAGCTGTTTACCCAATTAGCAGCATACAATGCATATGTTGTTTACCATCTGACCACCACAGGAATACCAATGTATTTTCTTGACTTTAACTTGACCGCAATGGAAAGTGTTATTGCTGCAGAAGCAGTAGGCTCCATCTATTCTGCTGTGAAGGACATGGCCAGGCTGTAGCATCAGCTCTTTTACCGACCACATTCCTGCAACAGTGAGAGAGACGTGCCCATGTTGTCGTTGCAGAGTCTCCTCTAAGCAAGGAAAGAGGCAGGCCACTCATTACCATCTCCATTGCCCATCTCAGCCAGGCCTATGTTTTCCAAATTGCTTTTTGTTGTACCATACAAAAGTGAAGTATTGTGAAATTGACTGAGGTGTGACTGCTCTTGTATATACCTTTTAATGGCTGTGCATGGATACACACCTTCCATGGACCACTATTTCAGTAGGCAAGTAGCCTTTTAAATTGTTTCCTCTAATTTAGAAACTCTTGGATATGCTTATGGCCTGCTTGACACCTTTATCCACCACCAGAAAGTGGAAGATGTTTTGTATGCCATCTGCCAAGTGCATTACAGACACCGCACTGCACATAATGGTAGACAGAATGTAGGCCATGTTGTCACAGAGTACCCTCGGCGGCAAAACCTCTAGCAGCTTTTCAAGTGCTCTGTAGGGGATTTAACACAGTTCTTCAAACTCCTCATGCACCCATTCAAAGCTTTACACAACACTGGGCCAGCAAACCATAAAAAACACATCAGATTTGATCACCAGAATTCCCTTGCAGGTGACAGTGTGCTTTACAAATACACATAACTTAACATTTCAAAAACCTTTCAGACGCCTCTGCTCAGCCGGACGCCTAATTGCACATATTCCACACACATATATGCAGCACCAGAATCAGCAGCCGTACTCTGCCTTTCCTTGCTCCTAAAGCCTGGAGCGGCATGTCCTACACATCAGATTCCCTCTTGAATTCTTGAATTCGACAAAAGCTAAGGATTTTTCTCTTCAACTAGGCGAGTCCATGGCCTAAGGGAACTAAGGACAGTCTTCCCCAGCATGTTTCCCTTAGTTTCAAAGGTAAGTATGCTCACTTAGTTCGAGGAATTTAGGGCATGAGGCATCCTCGGACACCCCCAACTCACATCCACAAACTGTAAGGAGTTGGATTGAGCACAGCCTGTCTGGGGTTGGTAGATTTCCATGGGTGATTCAACACTTTTGGGTGATGATACACCAGGTTATTCTGGTGCTCACTAGTTACGGGTATGAGTATACTTATATCTATCTATATAGTAGTGCTCCAATGGAAGGGGGAATCACCCAACCCCCTCGATTGAGACCACAGGTGATCTCTCCATAACAATAATGCACTGCCCGATTACATACTCAGTCCCATCAACCAAATCAAATTTTATGACACAGTTCTTGTATTCCTTTTGGTCTTTAATTTTCTTTTTCTTTTGCCCAGCCAGCCAACACGTGTTTCGTCATTTAGGGTGTCCCTCACGACTTCATCAGGGCTGTATTCCTGGAATATCACTTATTTATATCTCCAAGATGGTTCTACCTCCGTACCAGCAAAAACTGCAAGGAATTTCACTTTGCATGCACCAAAATTCTGTTTAACCCTTATAGTCTTTAAGTCAACTTGTAAATGACCTCTTACATGAGTGTCCTTAATATTAGTTCTGGTCCCAATTTAATCATAAATCCATATTTATGTAGCGTGAGTGCCTGCCATCTAAAAAGAAGACGCCACTAATCGTCCCGTTCTGTTCATGTCTCCCGCAGAGTACGGCTCCAGACGAAACACGAGTTGGCTGGCTGGGCAAAAGAAAAAGAAAATTAAAGACACAGAGGAATACAAGAAATGTGTCATAAAATTGTATTTGATTGATGGGACTGAGTATGTGCTCAGGCAGTGCATTATGATTTCCATGGGTGATGGCCAAACGCGGCCTGAGAGACCAAAGTTACCCCTATTGCTCATCTCTCCACATAGCGTTTTAGGGACTTTTGTGTTGAGGGCCCTTGGCCCACCCACACAAGTGGGGTACCGTATTTATGAGGAGACTTGGAGGAATGCTGAGTGGTAGGAAATTTGTGGCACCCCATAGATTCCAGAACTTTCCTTCACAGATATTTGAGGAAAATGTGTTTTTTACCAAGTTTAAAACACATTTTCCTCAAATATCTGTGAGGGAAAGTTCTGGAATCTAGGCTTGAATGGGCTTCTGGATAAGAAAACATTGTGAGATGCATTCAAGCCAAACCACCCTGTACTCCCCTAGTTGTCTAGTTTTCAGAAATGTGCAGGTTTGGTAGGTTTTCCTTGGTGGCACACATGCCAGAGATAAAATGCACAACTACCTAAATTGCAAAAAAGGGTCAGTTTTCAGTGGAAAAAGATGACGTGTCCATGTTGCCTTTTGGGCTCATTCCTGTCTCAAGGGTTACGTCCACCCACCCAAGTGGGGTACCATTTTTATCGGGAGGCTTGGCAAAATACTGGGCAGTAGGAAATTTGTGTTTCCATACAGATTCCAGAACTTTCCATCACAGAAATGTGAGAAAAATGTGTGTTTCTAACCAAAGTTTGAGGTTTGCAAGGGCTTCTGGGTAAGAAAAACCTGATAAGAGCCATGCAAATAATGCAACCCTGGACTCCCCTAGGTGTCTGGTTTTCAGGAATGTGCAGCTTTGGTAGGTTTCCCTATGTGCCAGCTGAGCTAGGGACCAAAATTCCGCAGCCACGAACATTGCAGAAACAGGTCTGTTTTTTTGGTGGAAAAATGTGATCTGTCAATGTTGCGTTTTGGGCATTTCCTGTCACTGGCACAAGGCTCACTCACGCAAGTGAAGTACCATTTTTATCATGAGACAAAGGGAAAGGCTTGGTGGTAAGCAATTTGTGGATTCCCACAAATTTCAAAACTTGGCTTCACAGAATTGTGAGGAAATGTGTGTTTTAGGCACCGTTTGAAGTGTGTAAGTGCTTCTGGGTAAAAGAAACCTCTTTAGAAACACATAAGGCACACCATATTAGACAACCCCGGGCATCTAGTTTTCAGAAATGTCTCGGTATGGAAGGTTTTCCTGGGCTATGGCCCAAAATCCTCAGCCACCCATGTTGCAAAAAAAAAGAATGTTATCTGCTGGGTAAAATAGGATGTCTCCCGGTCTCATTTTGTGGTGCATTGTGTTGCAGGTGCTAGTCCCAATTTAAAAGAACAAATAAAACCAATTATTTTATCCAAAAACTGACAAAAAATACACAATGCAATCAAGTCAGTGGATGGTCATAAGTTCTGGCTGTTAGTGAACGCAGAGTCTTAATCCCCTTTAGACTATTCAGAATATAGGATTCCTGAAGAGGAATGGTTTAAGTATTTGTCAGATGTCAATTCTTCACCCCTCCAAGGAATTTGAAGGACCCGCAACTATAGAAAAGTAATTCTGTTTTCTGACCATTGTTGTGCAGTGGGCCCCAACTATCTACCTGTGTGTGTTCTGGGTCATAATTCAGGGAGATTGGTAGTTCAGTTATTTTGATGCGTTGGTCACAATGAATTCAGTGTTTCCTGAAACTTGAATGGGAGCCACCATAAAGCCTATTTTCAAGAAAAGTTCACGGAGCCTGGCATGTTACTGGTTTATTTCCCAACTGAACACAAACATAAAAGAAAAGGCATTCCAAAAAAGAGCAGTATTGGCTCTAACTGACCCCACAGGTGTTTTGTATTATTAATATGTATGCAATAGCACTCAATCTTCCAACACTCCTACTGCTCCAAAACCATAAAGCAAAGTGAAAAACAATATACAAAAGGGAGTCCTTAGGAAGTCCAATGTTTTTACTGAAAGTTCACTTAATCACGTATGAATCCAGATTATTCAAACATATGAATTCTTCTTATAGATCCAAAATGACGCAGGAGCCAAGATATGATATTCCAAAAAAGATTTTCTTTATTCTTCACAACATCAAACTGCAGCCCAGCTAACATGTTTTGTCCCGACAAGGGACTTCATTAGGGCTGTAAATAAACAATACATACATTTATGTACATATAAAAAATACATATTCATAATCCAAACCACCATGTGCATATTCAAATTACTTTCTAAAACATACAATGGCTCCCTATACCCACACTTAATACAACAAAAATGCCATAAAAACATTCAGATTATGTTACGTCAAGAGAACAAAATGTCAAAAACACATAAAAATATAACAATATAATATCCCTTTCTTAGATTTATATCTATAGTATCACCAAATAATATACATAATATGTTGTATTGTCTAATAAGAGAGATCTAAAGAAAAGACAATCCTCCATTTATTATTTCAAATATAGAGTCTAAACCCTCATAATTGTTTGTATTAAGTTCCATTTACATTAGGGATTTCTTAGTGTTTCCTTGTGGGCAAGTATAAGCCATACAGAAGAAGAGGAATCTGAATAGTGGTATCACCCAAGGTATCTAAAAAATATATATAAAAAGATCCTATAACTAATTCTAAAACACTGTTTTAGACGTACTTTTTCATTTAACTGGCGTCAAGTCACATTTGAGAAATGAAGAAGGCAAACCCACAAATACCACCCTAAAGTATGGCCTATTTAAATAGCAATCATAATTTATCACTTCTTACTCACATTAAAAAATCCTTATTGATTCTTCCTGGATAGGTGTAAACCAGAGAAGGGAGAAGGCTAAATATCTGCTTACACGGTGGGACATAAAAGAATAAAGGCAGTATCAAGACATATGTTCTAGTCAGTACCTCATACCAACACAAAGTCTATCACATCCATATCCAGTGTAGTGAATTTTAGACCAAGAAACTATTAAAGTGGTCCATAGTCACATTAAGTCAATGAGCAATATATATAAGTAAATGAGCAATATATATTTTACTCTTTCACTAACAATAATCCAAAAGCAATCAGAGCTGTTACCCTCAACTTCATAATTACTGCTCCAACAATCCTTTTGTTAAGGTTAAAACCATGATCTCCTAATAAAATCCTTAACAAAACTACTAGCATCGCTATTAATATAAATATATGCCCCCAGTTCCAGGCCTATCAACCTGCCAGGTTAAGAAGAAAGAAAACACAAGATGATGGACGGAGTGCTGAAACTTTTCAACCACTCACCCCCAGTCAAAAGATCTGAGTTTGAGAACGATGGATTAAACCCAGATCTTTTGACTGTGGTTGAAAAGTTTCAGCCCTCTGTCCATCATTTTGTTGTGTTTGCTATGTTCGCCCTAAGTGGCCATGGGTATGCCAAGACATGGGTCCCTTGCTTACTGTGCCACTGGATTCAAGCTAGCCTTGCTGATGAGGGGTGACACCCCTAAGCCGGTCCTAGGATGCTTGTTTCCGGTCCAGGAGGACCTGGCCTGGCAGTTCGGGCTGGACTGTTCCCATGAGGAGCAGGGTGAAGACTGATTTACATTTGGCTGCGTCCAACCTGGGGTGGCATAGTGAGCAAAAGAACGATGGATTAAACCCAGATCTTTTGATTGGGGGTGAGGGGTTAAAAAGTTTAGGCACTCCGTCCATCATCTTGTTGTGCTTGCTATGTTCACCCTAAGAGGACAAGGGTATGCCCAGACATTGGTCCCTTGCTCACTGTGCCACTGGATTCAAGCTATCTTGCTGATGAGGGGTGATACCCCAATACCAGTCCAAGGATGCTTGTTTCTGGTCCAGGGAGGACCTGGCCTGGCAGTTTGGGCTGGACTGTTCCCATGAAGAGAAGGGTCAAGACTGATTTGCATATGGCTGGGTCCAACCTGGGGTGGCATAGTGAGCAAAAGAACGATGGATTAAACCCAGATCTTTTGATTGGGGGTGAGGGGTTAAAAAGTTTAGGCACTCCGTCCATCATCTTGTTGTGCTTGCTATGTTCACCCTAAGAGGACAAGGGTATGCCCAGACATTGGTCCCTTGCTCACTGTGCCACTGGATTCAAGCTATCTTGCTGATGAGGGGTGATACCCCAATACCAGTCCAAGGATGCTTGTTTCTGGTCCAGGGAGGACCTGGCCTGGCAGTTTGGGCTGGACTGTTCCCATGAAGAGAAGGGTCAAGACTGATTTGCATATGGCTGGGTCCAACATGGGGTGGCATAGTGAGCAAAAGAACGATGTGTTAAACTCAGATCTTTTGAAAGGGGGTGAGTGGTTGAAAAGTTTCAGCACCCCGTCTGTCATCTTGTTGTGTTTTCTATGTTTGCCATAAGAGGCCAAGGGTATGCCCAGAAGTGGGTTCCTTGCTCGCTGTGCCACTGGATTCAAGCTAGCCTTGCTGATGACGGGTGATACCCCAAAACCGGTCCTAGGATGCTTGTTTCCGGTCCAGGGAGTACCTGGCCTTACAGTTCGGGCTGGACTGTTCTCATAAGGAGCAGGGTCAAGAGTGATTTGCATATGGCTGAGTCCTACCTGGGGTGGAATAGTGAGCAAAAGAACGATGGATTAAACCCAGATCTTTTGACTGGGGATGAGTGGTTGAAAAGTTTCAACACTCCATCCATCACCTTGTTGTGTTTGCTGTGTTCACCCTAAGTGGCCAAGGGTAAGCCCAGACGTGGGTCCCTTTCTCACTGTGCGACTGTATTCAAGCTAGCCTTGCTGATGAGGGGTGATACCCCAAAACCGGCCCTAGGATGCTTGCTTCCGGTCCAAGGAGGACCTGGCCTGGTAGTTCACGGTGGATGGTTCCCATGAGGAGCAGGGTCAAGACTGATTTGCATATGGCTGGGTTCAACCTGGGGTGGCATAGTGAGAAAAAGAACAAAGGTTTAAACTCAGATCTTTTGACTGGGGGTGAGTGGTTGAAAAGTATCATCACTCCGTCCACCATCTTGTTGTGTTTGCTATGTTCGCCCTAAGTGGCAAAGGGTATGCCCAGACGTGGGTCCCTTGCTCACTGTGCCACTGGATTCAGGCTAGCCTTGCTGATGAGGGGTGATACCCCGAAACCAGTCCTAGGATGCTTGTTTCTGGTCTAGGGAAGACCTTGCCTGGCAGTTCGGGCTGCACTGTTCCCATGAGGAGCAGGGTCAAGAGTGATTTGCATATGGCTGGGTCTAACCTGGCATGGCACAGTGAGCAAAAGAACAATGGATTAAATCCAGATCTTTTGACTGGGGGTGAGTGGTTGAAAGGTTTCAGCACTCTGGTCATCATCTTGTTGTGTTTACTATGTTCGCCATAAGTAGCCAAGGGTATGCCCGGAAGTGGGTGCCTCACTCACTGTGCCACTGGATTCAAGCTAGCCTTGCTGATGAGGGGTGATATCCCGAAACCAGGCCTAGGATGCTTGTTTCTGGTCAAGGGAGGACCTGGCCTGGTAGTTTGGGCTGGAGTGTTCCCATTAGGAGCAAAGTCAAGACTGATTTGCATATGGCTGTGTCCACCCAGGTGTGGCATAGTGAGCAAAAGAATGATGGATTAAACCCAGAACTTTTGAATGAGGGTGAGTGGTTGAAAAGTTTCAGCACTTTGTCCATCATCTTGTTGAGTTTGCTATGTTCGCCCTAAGTGGCCAAGGCTATGCCCGGACGTAGGTCCAGCCGCAGTCTGTGCAGGTAACAGCGGTGGGGCAGTGGGGCTGCATGGGGGGGATTTCGAGGACTGATGGTGAGGGAAAATTAAATAAATAATTAATTTTCCCTCAGCATCGTCCTTCGAAATCCCCCCCACGTGGCCCCACCGCCCCACCGCTGTTACCTGCATGGACCGCGGCTGAGTAGGTCCCTTGCTCACTGTGCCACTGGATTTAAGCTAGCCTTGCTGATGAGGGGTGATACCCTGATTCCAGTACTAGGATGCTTGTTTCTGGTCCAGGGAGTACCTGACCTTACAGTTCGGGCTGGACTGTTCCCATGAGGAGCAGGGTCAAGAGTGATTTGCATTTGGCTGGGTCCAACCTGGGGTGGAATAGTGAGCAAAAGAATGATGGATTAAACCCAGACCTTTTGACTGTGGATGAGTGGTTGAAAAGTTTCAACACTCCATCCATCACATTGTTGTGTTAGCTATGTTCACCCTAAGTGGCCAAGGGTATGCCCAGATGTTGGTCCCTTGCTCACTGTGCCACTGGATTCAAGCTAGCCTTGCTGAAGTGGGGTGACACCCCGAAACGAGCCCTAGGATGCTTGTTTCTGGTCCAGGGAGGACCTGGCCTGGTAGTTCAGGGTGGACTGTTCCTATGAGGAGCAGGGTCAAGACTGATTTGCATATGGCTGGGTTCAACCTGGGGTGGTATAATGAGCAAAAGAACAATGGTTTAAACCCAGATCTTTTGAGTGGGGGTGAGTGGTTGAAAAGTATCAGCACTCCGTCCACCATCTTGTTGTGTTTGCTATGTTCACCCTAAGTGGCCAAGGGTATGCCCAGACGTGGGCCCCTTGCTCACAGTGCCACTGGATTTAGGCTAGCCTTGCTGATGAAGGGTGATAACCCGAAACCGGTCCTAGGATGCTTGTTTCTGGTCAAGGGAAGACCTTGCCTGACAGTTTGGGCTACACTGTTCCCATGAGGAGCAGGGTCAAGAGTGATTTGCATATGGCTGGATCCAACCTGGGGTGGTAGAGTGAGCAAAAGAACGATGAAATAAACCCAGATCTGTTGACTGGGGTTGAGTTGTTGAAAAGTTTAGGCACTCCGTCCATCATCTTGTTTTTGCTATGTTCACTATGTTTTTCCGATATTTAAAAAAGGGGCTCCTATTATTTTAGGGGCTGCAGTCTTGCAAGATGCACCTCCTTCTAGTGTTAATTCATAAAGAGGCCACCATGATGGTAATTCTCCCATGAAGGGGGACTCACAAGTTGGAAATAGGGAAAAGCGCCAGAAGGGGAAAAAGAAAGAATCCAACTTATTATGAAATGTAAGTCCAAAAAACTCAGGTTCTCTAATGTTTTTGAAGACTCAATTTCCACCATCCAGCTTCAAAAAGTTGAAGAGCCAGAGAATCTTGTCTCTCATCTAGGTCTCGAGCTTGAATCCTCAGAAGTAATTAGTTTGCTCGCTCCTCTCCACATACTAGAAGCTCCAATGCTATACTTCCATCAGTTGGGGAAGGGACCCAAGGATATGGGAGTAACTGTCCATAATAATTGGGAAGGAGTGAATGGATGTATAGAGAAGGATGAGGCCGGGAATGGGTTTGCTGAACTAGTGGGAACCAATGAAGAAGGTTGTGGAGTCCCTCAAGTGGCCATGCGGGACCTTAAAAGACCTAGTTTAGCTCCCTTTAGTGGAGATTTTTCTTCCTTGGGTTCTGTGCCCAAATTTGTGAGGGCTCTTAATGGGAAGGCTCCTCCTTTTATTCCATTTGCACACCCACTTAATCAAATGGCAGGGTCAAGGTATAACAATAATTCTGGTAAAGCATTTGGTTTCGGCCATTTTTCAAATACCTTGAATTGTGTTTCCTTGTTTAATAGTGACCTGGGCCCCCTGAACAGAAGCTTTATTCTGCACCTCCTATTAGATATTGAGGCCTTCTTGTCTGGTGTCAAGCAGGGATATTGATCTTAGTGTATGTGGATCTCCTTGTTCCACTTCCGAGGTCTAGGGTCACATTTAGTTCTAGGATTGTTGTAATGTTAATCCTGGCTAATGTGGACCATTTTCGGAGAAAAGGTATTGATGTTTCCCTTTTGAAGTAACCTTAGATCCTAAGTACGATAGTCCTGGATTGGGCACCCAGGAGCTCTCCCAAGATTTAGGTAGCAGTAGGGGGGCTGTAAACCTGAAGGATATCACAATCTCATTTGGTAAAGATACGGGTAGGAGAGTGGTAAACATTGTGGGATATGAGGATCAGTGGGCCAGGGGATTTAGGAAAAGGGATGAGGTAGCCCCATGGAGCTGAATTGCAGGTACACTGAATGCTTCAGAAAATATAAAACTTCCAATGTTGCAGAGGTAGCCCCTTGGGTAAAATTATTTCCTGGAACATGGTGGGCCTGGGATAGTCTATGTCCGAGTTAAACTTTTTTACGCTGTTCTGCCCATTGATAATTTGCTTACAGGAAACGTGGCTGTGCTCTGATTTTAAATATGATAATTATTTTGTTTATTCTTGTGCAGCAGAATCCATGGTAAAAGGGCATGCCAGTGGAGGTATAGCCTTTATACTTAGTTGTAGCATAAATAGGAATCCAAAGGTCTTTGTTCACCCTTAAAAACTATTAATTTGCTTAAAGTTAGCTGTGTAATGTGTCTGGAAGACCCTATACATCCTTTTCTTGTGGTAAATGTGTACATTCCCCACAGGAGTTTGTGTGACACTTTAGTTGAGTCTTTGTTCTCCTTTGTACACAATATTAGTGTTTCAGAAGAATGTGCATTGATAATTATTGTGGAAAATTGTAATGCTAAAATCTCGACTGTTCCTCTATGGTTTTTGGAAACAGAGAGTAGGAAGAGGAGTGGAATATTCCAGAGGCTGTTTTCCCTTGTAATGCTAGATCAGACAGGCGGGCCTATGTTTTCTGGATTGCCTGAGATCTAATGACATTTTTACTCTAAATGGTAGGTTTTTCATTACTCTCGAGGGCAATCGTTGATTGATTATATGGTGGTATCTTACCAAATGTTTGGTGCTTGCTCCCAATTTGAGATACTGAGGAAAGATCTAAGTGAACATAGTATTCTCTTGATGATTTTTGACCTAGAGCTTAAGGCATTTGAAAGCTGTAATTCTAGAAACTACACTCTTGTCTACAGTAAAACAAATGGGCCCACATTTTAGTGAAATAATAATATGATGAACCTGGCTGCTCATGTTAAAATAGCAATTTTAGAACCTTCTGTTTCGTCACTCGAGAACCCTATCACCTGGTATTTAGAGCAGCTGTCCCTGTTTCGATGATGTGGGAGAAAAAATAGTACTACTAGTATTAACCCCTCTGTAGTTCTATCTAGGGAGGTGAAAAAGGTAAATCGTGACATAAACTCACTGGTAAGGAAACAATTTAAGCAGTGGTCATTATTTAGGCAAAGGGTAACCAATCAACTGAAGCGGGTGAGAACTAGACTGAAGGTATCTGAACAGAGAAGGGAGGAGGACCAGAAATAGTTCAAGTTGAGAGAAGCCACTTTTTTTGGTGACTCGTGTAAATACTGGTCATTAATAGCTGAGTACTGTGACTCTAGAATTAAGGCTGAGGCCATTCCTATAGCCGATGCAGAGTGGTCCCAATACATCTCGCAGTTATATGCCATCAATTACAGTTGCAGGATGTTGTTAGAGTCGAGTGATGAGCCTCCTTCTTTGGACAAATACGGCCCGCCCTCTTGTGAGCTGATAGTTTTATTAAAAGCACAAGATTCTCTTGGGCAGTAGGCCCAGATGAACTTCAGATTATCTATTATCAAACAAGAGGTTTCTGCATGGGCTTCGTTCTTGTGCCCTGTGTTCCAATGTTGTTATCTGCATGGGGTTATAATGTCTTCCTGGAAAGGTAGTGTTGTTGTGCCTCTATATTAAAAAGGATCTTAAAACTTCTCCTGCTAGTTTTAGGCAGTTTGCACTATTGGGCGTGATCGACACATTGTTTACCAAGAGATAAGTATTCTCTTCCACTTCCAGGATTGGGCATTTGGCAATAACATTGTTCCTGTTGAGCAAGCTGAATTTCGTAAGAACTGCGGCACCTTAGATAATATTACGGCCCTTCAAACACTGATTGACAAGTATCCTGTGGGCAAGGGAATGCCTTTATATTCTGCCTTTATAGACTTCTCCACAGTGTTCAATAGGGTTGACCGTGGGACGCTGTGGAGGAAATTGGTTGCATTGGGGATCCCTGCGCATTTACTCAGGTTGAGTGTTGCTTTGCACTCCTCAACTTGGACTCAGGTTCTGATGGGAGGGAATCAGGGTCTTTACAGCATAGTAGAGTCACATAATGGTCTGAAGCAGCTGTGCTTTCTTGCACCCCTTCTTTTTTCTCTTTACATACATGACTTACCGTGCAGAGTCGGACAGCCCAAGGGGGACTCACCTAAATTAGGGGCACTGAGTATTGGCTATTTACTCTACGCCGGTGATGTTGTTATACTGGATTTAACCACAATAGGACTACAGAGGCATCTCTCAGAGTTAGGAAATTATGCTGATGATCACTTTTTAAAAAATAATATCCTTAAGTGTAAAGTTATGGTTATTAGGTTTTGGGGTGCAGAGTTAAGAAGGGTTTGCACTGGTTCCTGAGGAATTGCACGATGGAAGTGGTGAAGTTGTATCCATATTTAGGTAGAATTTTCACCATTAATTGTTCAAATAAGGATCACATCAGCCAATGTAAAAGTAAGGCTTTATCTCAAGCCTTGGCCATATGCGGCTATATAAGTGTTGTGGGCAAAGGCATTTTGCCCATGTACTAGCGGTTTATAAGATTAAGATTCCGCCTTCACTGAGTTAGGCCTGTGAGATAATGGAAGATCTGCATTGGTCCTTTTTTGACAAGATCAAAGGGAGAATTTGGCACCAAATCTGTAATTAGAATTTTTCAGCCGTACCTTCGACTCTTCGGCTTGAATTTGGGTTTCTCTCCATGAATGTGTTTGCTTTGGTGGCTGTTTTAAGGTGAGAGAATAATTTATTGAATGGTGAACCTGGTTCTATCCGAGCTGCATTGAAACATGAAATATTTTACTGTTTGAAGGAAAGAGGTGCCCTCTTTTCAAACTATATGAAAGCTCTGGATATGTTTAAATTTGGCCAGAGTGAGATGGTACACCTTCTGAAGCTCACCTTAAAAAATGTGATTAAAAAATCAATTTAAAAGGTGAACCACAAAAGGAATATTGTGCTGTGTGCTCTGCATGCCAGGAATGAAATAAAACTGGAAAGTAGCATTTGTAAAAAACCACAACTGTATGTATTCTGGAACCTTCCCCATGGTTTGCGCAGAACTATTTTATTACTAAGGTTGAATCTGCTTCAACTACAAATTATTACTGGATCCTGGGAGGGACTATCAAAGAAGGAGAGGCTTTGTGAGCTCTAGTGGGAATTGGGTACAGGATTTAAATCATGTGCTTTTTGTTTGTCCTCATCTTCATTCATTGCGGCACCAATTATTAAGACCATTGATTACAAAGTATAACATAACTACGGTAACAGTAGCCCAGAAATGCATTTTGGCACCACTATCAGATATAGTTTGTGCAATTTTGTTTATATTTTTTAACAATTTTTAAATATTTTTTAGAATTGTTTGAATTGTTTGTATTTTCATAGTGATTGTATATGGTCATGAATTTGTGGAATACAGCATTTTGAGGTCTCAAATACCTTGCACAGTATAAAATAGAAATATTGTATTAATCTTCACTTGTAATGGATGTAATGCACAAATAGAAGTACCATCTTAGTGTTGTAATGTAAAACATTATCCATTACTTGTTTGGCATTTTATTAGGTCTGTTTAGTATTATGTTATAATATTTAACTGAACTGATCGCGCATTTTCACTTTTTTCTGTATATCAGGCCTTTTTTATCTAAAGTAGAGTATAGTTGTACGTTGATTGGCTTCTTCTTGTACTTAAGAACTTTATGTTTTTTATACTGCATGAATTGCTTTTGAAGAAATGTTTTATTGTATCTTATGTGGACCTCTTTCAGTTCCAAATCATACGAATATAATCTTGTGGATCTATGTCCTTATTGCATGGACGCGCCCAAAAAAATGACCTGCTTTCCATATAGATTACCGAAGTGTAGAGGTGGTGGAAACATTTTCATACCTGGGGATTTTATTTGATGAGAAGTACACATGGAGGAATATGGTTTTAAAAAGTGCGCTTCTACTAGATAGAAGCATTGATGGTATATTTTGTTTTATAAAGAAATTGGGGTCTAAACCTATCCCGGATGTTGGAAAAATCTATGAAGCTAAGGCAGGAACCATTGCTACCTATGGGGCAGCAGTATAGGGTATGGTGGATCTTGAACCCTTGCAACTTGTGAAGGATGCATTTTGTAAAAGACTCCTTTCTCTGCCTCATTGTTGTGCAAATTATATATGTCACAGTGAGTTAAGTCTTCCATATATTGGGGACTCTATTCGATTGGCGCCAATTTTATTATGGCACTCAGG